>JAVDOI010000015.1:16907692-17062692 GCA_032191485.1 Leptoclinus maculatus
ACAATCAGTGCGTCCTACAAACAAGTACTGTGTGTGTGTTACTCCTCTGTGCCATAGGGCCCCAGTGTTGAACTGGGTGACATGTTCTTTCATTACCATGAGCCATGGCCGGACTGGGACGATAACTCAGGACAGGACTCTAACGTCAGCCATGGCCAATCTCATTCATAACAGGCCGGAACTGTTTGCTTGAGATATTTCTTTCTGTTGACTGTCAGAAACGTATCTTTTAGTTTTATTACTACTCACAAAAACTGCTTCAAAAAGCATTGAAAACGTTTGAAAAGAGCTGCGCATATACATCTGCTGCTGTCATACATGGCAGTGTTGATGGCATTAAAGGGGGGGGGGGGGGGGGGGGGGGGCCCTGCCGAATGTTTTTGAAGCTAACCATGTCTGTCATTTTGCAGCATTTAGCTGCACTTTCCTCCTCTTGATAGGCTGCCTCTCAGCTCCACCTGTTCTCTGTCTGTCCTGCAGCTGCGCTGGCAATGTGTTCTCTCAGACTGAGCGTCGTGTGTGACGACGGAGAGAGATCATTCCTTCAAGTTAAAAGTTTTGTTTTTGCTTTGATTTGCTTTGATCGATACGATCTGGGCCAATCATTGGTGGAATCCTCTCTTTCTTGTCTCTCTCTCTCTCACACACACACACACACACACACACTCACACACACACACACACACTTATCCTCTGCCTGAACTCACGTTCTCTCTCATCACCTTCCATTCTCTCTTTCAGACACTTTTTCTTTCAGCAGCTTGCTCTGTTGTCATGGAGAGTGAAAGAATATGAATACAAAACATGAAGACATTTTCGATTACTGTGTTAAAGTACATTGACAATCATTTATCATTTATTGACCTGGTGTAGCTGATAACCAACAGAGATATTTAAAATGTCCTCATATCTGCAAATCAATGTTCATGAAGTGTATGGACTGTGTATGTTGAGGACGAGGGAAAAGGAAAGAACACAAAATAAAAAACAAGAGAAGTACAAAGAGTAAGAGAGAGAGAGAGAGAGAGAGAGAGAGAGAGAGAGAGAGAGAGAGAGAGAGAGAGACTTTTGTTTCTTGGTTGACTTTGTGAGTGTGCTTCCACCTTGCAGAGGACAAGCACCTTAGGGGATGAAGGGAGGAGAATGCCTAATGTCGTCGCCCTGTCAAGTCTCAGGCCGCTTTGATTCCTCTCAAAGCATCCCTCTCCTTCTAAACACCGCCTCGCTTCGCCAGCGGCGACCTGCCGCCGCCTTCAAAGTCACTTTTCCTGCCGAGTCAACCGGCGTGCTCTTTGCATAAGGGCTCCTGTGTCTCCTGCTGTGGGCAGTAGCTCTCCTTCAGCCGAGACTCGCTCTCATAGACTCTTACTCACCGCCGTCTCACGCTCACTCTGCATTCTCCTGCTCTGACTCAGTTCGTTTGTAAGCAGTAACGACTCACCTTAACCCCCACACGCTGACCCCCCCCCCCCCCCCCCTAACCATATGCTTCCCATCGTATCAAGAAGCAGCAGATCCATCCATCTGCTGTGAGAATAAAAAAACATAAATATTTCAATATGTTCAAACTGGCTTTGATGCTGAGGCGGGGCTTTGAAGCCTCAATGTCACCGGCCTTTAACGCTTTCATCAGGCCCAGGTAACACTCCAAGAAAGACTGAATCAATAAATAATAAATAAACTTTCTTGAGTGTGAGTGTGGTGAGGAAGATCAATATCAGACAATAGACAACACCAACTATAGCTGTCATTTGCATTGGTTCACATGGAGATGCTGTCTGTGCTCACACTGCCTACCCTCTCATATGACATCATACATTAAAGCAATGAATGCATTGACATTACAAGTAATTGGTGACAGTTTATTGAGTAACTGAGAAGTCAAGATTGAATCAGAGCTGACCCAGACCAGATTGTGATGTAAAATACACTTCAGTGACTCTCTCTGCTGTACTGTACTGTGGTCTCCCCAAGAAACATATTCATGTTGACTTGTTGTGCAGTTGGTTTCAAATGCCAAGCGTCAGGCCAGAGGCGGGGGTACGGAATGAGGATGTAGAAATGATTGTGGTGGAGCGGCAGGTCAGAGTTCATGTCACATCTCAGTTCAACCATTATCTTTTCTTAATAACCATCTTAAAGGGACAGGTCAGCATTACATCACAAATACACATGTTTCCTCTTACCCGGAGTGCTATTCATCATTCTAGTTTGTTGTATTGTCCGTGGAGACGTCTGCCTTCTCTCTGGTAGAATGAGACTCGAGGTCTCAACAGTCTGCATGTCTCATGAGCCGGTTACTGAAGATAAGCCACAGACTGTATCATACTGTGGCATGCATTATTATCATTATCATTCATTTCATATTAACTACATAGAATTCATTATTTCCATTATTATTATTATTAATATTAAAAAAATGTACTATCTTGTCTTTATTGTTAGATTATTTAGAATTTAGTGTATGAATTGTAGGTTGTAAAAGACATTTGTACTGGTTGTTGTCTGACCCCCCCCCCCCCCCCCCCACAATCTCAAATCAACAAGCGGAGGGAGAGGGTGTAAAAGTAAGCACGCATGAGTATGAATATTGATTATTGTTTGATCTGCAGCAGCACAGCTCTGGTATGATAATATATTTTTGGTTATGGGGTTGATTGGAGTCGTTGTTTTGCAAATTTGAAAACATGTTCAGTCAAAACTTTGATGAACCCGACTGTGTGACGAGAGAGCGACTCAAACCTCTAGAAGTTGAAGTGAGCTAGAGCTGTAGGAGGTTGATGTCAGGAGCAGGTCAGGTGCAAAGTGCCCGATCACACTTCTACATGGCTTCATTTTGTTTTCACTTTTCATTTTAATGCGCTCATGAACATCTGAATGTATCTTTCCTATTAAAACCTCATTAGAAGTCGGTTTTAGAGTAATGTAGCCCTCGATATATTTTGCGTAGATTTTGATATAAAAACCAATATACTTAATATAACCAGAGCACACTCTCAGGAGATTCAAAACATTGGCTAATATTTTTTGATAATGAACGTTATATAGCTAGATTGGAGATTAGATTGCCATTCAATCAGCCGCTGTGTGTGTGTTGTGTGTGTGTGTGTGTGTGTGTGTGTGTGTGTGTGTGAGTGTGTGTAGCTGCACTGTTGGATATTAATAATATAATGTGAATTAAATGAATAGACATGAACGAATGTAGTACCGGTGCTTTCCTCTCGTGCTACTGCAACATCTTGAAACAGAACGTGCTGTTGGTGTGCATGGCTTCACGTCCTTTAAAGATCACACATGCACATTTTTTGCAGTGACAATAATGAATCCTTTCATTTGCTCAGTTCCTCAATCTGCTTGTTATCGTTGTTGGTTATCAATCTTTCCATGTAAACCTCACAATGGTGTCCTAATAATGAGACCGACTGGTTTAACACGATGTGGGCTAAAGCTGGACGAGGCCGTCGTGTGTGTGTGTCCTCTCTGTCCTGATGTGAATACTAACTGAAGGAGCACGAAGGACATGAAAACTGCATCTTTTCTTTTCTTTTCATTCTTTTCTCTTTGTTATTTTACCATTTTACCAAAGACTGTTGTGACATCGGGGGTTCATGAACCCAGTCACATGGTTCATGTTGTAAACTACAATATAGAAGAAACAAATCCACGAAGACTACAAGGTGAAAGTTCAGATCTGATGGAAATGTTTCATTACGGCAAAAGATTAAAGAAGAGAATAAAGCAGGTGTGTGTGTGTGTGTGTGTGTGTGTGTGTGTGTGAGGATAAAACAAATAGAGGAAGGAGTGGTGGAATGAACACGCACTGCTGTGTGTGTTAAACATATTCCTCTTCTCTTCCCCTCCATCCCTCTGTTTCCTCCTCCCTCCCTCCCTCTCAGTGGAGGAGGTGTTCCCTCCACCAGCGTCAGATTAAATTTAATCATTTAGTCAGTGTTGTAGTACATCAAACAACAACCATAACGCCAAAATATAAATACACTGGTGCTGGCCTTCCCCTCCGAGGCCCCACAGAAGGAGAAAAGGAAGGGAGGAAGGAGTGGGGGATGTATATTTTATAGTATCTCATTATTCAGCCATTAGCTCTGTTCTTTCTAGGGAAATGCTCTGCTTAAAGAAAATATCCTCCCTACAGCTGAGCTATAAATTAAATTAAGCCGTTGCATCAGCTCTGTGATTTTTGCAAAGGCGTTAAACACACGCTCTAATTGTTTCCGTCTATAATTGTTTCTTAAATAAAATGAAACCTTTTTTCCCCCCCACCTTGCAATAATGCCTATTTTCATCCAAACCATTAGAGAGTCAGATGTATGCGGGGCAGACGCAAACTATTTCAGATTATTGTTTTGGGGGATTAAAAACCCACACAGCAGCTGCTTGTAACGCTTCCTCGTAACGTTGGGATCATGCAAATCCAGGAATAACACACAGTTAAACTGATTTACTAACGTATAGAGGAGGAGATCAATGGAGTCTTTTTGGTTTGATTTTGATTTTTGCATACAAATGTGTGTATATGGGAGGCTGTGAGGCGAGCAGCTTTGTGATTTATTTGAGTCCTCTGCTTGGCAAAAGAGCGGCAGCACAGCGGCTGTCACTGTTATGAGTTGGCTATCGGTCCGTCCTGAAGCTCTCTGGAAAGGGTTAACGGTGTGGATCAGCTGCTCTCACATCGTTATGTGTTTGTGAGTGTGCACACACGCTCTCCCATGCTTGCCCATTTGATGTTAGAATACCCCAGAGACTTCCCTCCTCCCTCCCGCTTCTCCTCCTCCTCCTCCCACTCCGAGGCACTCCTCTCCTTCAAATCCCTCCCCTCTTCTTTCCTCCAATCGCTCCCTCTCTTTCCTCAAGGACCTCCCAAGCCTCCTTTGTCCCGCCCCCTACCTCCGCCTCCCCCCATCCATGCTCCTGTCTTCCCCCCCTCCTCTTTCCTCCATCCCTCCTTCTCTCATTCGCGTGCCTCGGCTTCTCCACCTCTTTCTCAAAGTAAACAGAGGACAGAAGCAGAAGCATCACTTTGCCTGTCTGCACACATCAGATTCACCCCCCCCACACACACACACACACACACAATCCGTCCGAGGCTTCAGCCGCTCAGAGTGTGTGTTGGCAGCTGCGCTGGTAGTGTGTCGTGTGTGCACGTGTGTCTGCGCAGGCATCCCTTCGTCTGCACGCACTGAAGTAGTAACTCTCTGACTGCTCATCGCGGCCACTGGCAGAAGCACAGAAGTCGAGAAGGGAGGAGACAAGAAGTGAGGACAGACAGAGAGACAGGTTGAGAGGTGAGAGGACAGACAGAGCGGAGCTGTAACTGAGTCTCTATGAGTAAGGGGTCCCGTCTCCACATGCTGTGCTCCATGGCCAACTCCGGCTGCGTGCTACTGTCCGGGTCCGGGATGTTACCCCACTCTCTGCAATGCCCACCTGCTTTCCTCTATCTGCCCCAGGTAAGAAGCCCCCCCCCCCCTCTAAGTCACAGCTCTTTGAATGCATCCTTTTCTTTCCCCTTCCTCTTCTTCCACTCTACTTCTACATTGTGTTGTTGCTTCTACCCCTCTTCCTCAACTCTCTTTCTCATCCCTCCATCACCTCCATCGTTCTGCAACTACTCCCACTTCCCACATTTGTAATCATTTCAATGTATTTGTCCCCCCCCCCCCCTCTTTAAGAAACAGATCAGATGTGTACAAACTTTGATCAGTGTCGTCTGCATCGTCATCACACCTCTCCATGTAACTTGCTGGTAAACTTCTTTCCATCATGTGCCTCTCCTCATCACACTCACACTCTCAGCGCCGTTGAATTGATGAACACATGGAGCAACCCTCCCTACCCCCCCGTGTGTGTGTGTGTGTGTGTGTGTGTGTGTGTGTTCAGTGGGCAGCAGAACAGGGACAGATGTCGGCTCAGAACTGAATTAGACAATAGAACCAAATGACTACTTGGAGTGGCTGCATGCCTGTCATTCAGATGGCCGTGTCTCTATTAATTGTGCCTCGTTTTTTTGTCAGTTATCACTCTGTTTGTTCACTGTAAAAGTACTCAATTGACACTGCATCGGTCAATTGCCGTGTGACGCTCCAGCACATTTATCCATGCTTCTGTGTGTGTGTGTGTGTGTGTGTGTTTGTGCCTGGTTTTACTACTGGCAGCATGTGCAGTGGCAGGCGGTCCCTTTTTCTCTAGACAGTTTGTTATTGCAGCCATATAAAATATGATAAGACTGGGGAGAGCTGCGATATAAAATATTAGCGGGCTGCAGTGAGCTAACCTGCCACGTCCAGACTCCAAATAGCCGCCACACATCACCTTTACAGGGCGGCCCAGACCACCCGCCTGCTGGCAACACACACACACACACACACACACACACACGGGTACGAGCACACATGTAGACAAACTCATACACACAGAGCATGCACCAGCTGGGATCCACACACACACACACACACACACACACACACACACGCTCCATGCAGCAACACAAACACCACGAGTCCTCAGGGAAGCAGTCTGTTAGTCGCTTGCAGTGTGTGTGTGTGTGTGTGTGTGTGTGTGTTCATCTATTTGCTTCCATTGCTTACGAACACACATGGGAAGACCCTATCACATAACGCAAAGTTGCACTGTTTTGTTTCTTAATTTAGATGTTTTTCATGTATAGACTGATAAAAAGTATTTTAAAAGAAAAGGCAACTGTTGCCAAAATACCAGACACACTAGTGGAGGGATGGGCTTTGAGATGCAAATGTCTGTATTGCTGAAAGCTTCTCTTTACACTGCGGATTTCCCTCTGAAGCCCGGCAGTAACGGCGGACTTTACACTGCACAGGCAGGTTGAGCCTACATGCTTCTTTGTCTGTTTAATTAAACAGTGGAAGGCTTCCATCTGAATGCGTTGTCGTGTTTTTCCTACAACTTCATTGAATTTTGAGTTAGTTTCCGGCGTGTTTCTCTCTTTTTCCGATTTCCCAGTGCAGTCAGGCTTTTTGTTGCATCGTCAGCCACATGTAGTTAAAACCTTAACAACTCCACAGCTACGCTCATGCAAAGCTTTTACTCCAGTGCCACCCAGAGCAGACTGCTAGAGAAAGACTTGTAGCAGTGAACTCCTTGTTAGGGTTTGGGATGTCTCATGTTTGTGTCTCTATTATGCTGATAGAGATTCATTATTCATCCAACATTCACTGCAACATATTGAACATTCTTGAAGTTTAGCAATACGATTTTTTAATATTGGATGCTGACTCCATATTCCGTGATGGAGTGGCGTAGGGCTGTACCGAATACTTTGAAACTCAGAAGCTTTAGTGCAGAAATCAACATTGGAATGATGCACATCGAGCTGGTTCAAGTCAGCTTAGACAATATCACAGGTGGGTCAAAAAGTGACAAAGCAACGTTCAGATTAAATTACTAATATTCCATCCTCTCCTCCTCTCTCTCTCTCCCTCTTTCACACACACACACACACACACACACTGCAAGCGCCACAGCGCTCCGTCAACACCTTCATGTATTTATAACTGACGGGTTAAAGGAAAGAAAGTTGATTTCATGTTCCTTGAATCCAAACAATCATTTTATTTAGATTGAGGTTTTGTTAAAGGATTTATTTGTATGACTTCATGAAATATGATGTAATTAAAAGCAGCATTCGAAAACCTCAATCAAACCTTCAAGTGTTCAAAATAATGAAATTTGGTACAACCCTAGAGTTGGCAGGCTTCTACCCAGCAGTCAGCAGTCTATATACATATACATATATATATATATATATGTGTATATATATATAAAGTAGTTGTTTCTTTAGACATGAGTTAGATGGAGTTAGATATACCCTTATATGGTATGTACTTAACGCCCCGTGATGGAGTAATTGTTGACTTATGTACTAAAGGGTTTAAGTTTGCAGACATGTTTGGATGAAAGTGAAATGATCAGGACTGAGGATCGGCCTTCAACATCCCGTATCGGTCGAGCGTGACCTCTGACTAAGCGGTGTGTGTATTGCTTCTGACTGTGACACTGTGTTAAAACCCACAATAGGATCCCACTGCCCCCCCCCCCCCCCCACACACACACACACACACACACACACACCAATACATTCATCTCTTTCATCCCTGTGTATTGGATTTCCATTCTCTCTCTCTTCTTCCATCCTCCTCTTTGTCTGTCTTTCTAATTTTTTATCCAAGGCGTTGCATTGAAGAAAAAAAGAGAAAGAAAAAAAAAAACGTCTTTCCAAGTCAATACCATGTGCTAAATCTGCTTGTGCAAGCTCCTCTGCTCTCCCTGGGGAGGGGGGGAGGCAGGGGGAGGAGGGAGGAATCTTTACCAAGGCTCACCTAATAGTTAAACACTTCCTGTCTACTGGTTGTGATACGCCGAGGAATGGGGAGAAATAAACCCCCCACTGCTCGCTTCCTTCTTTGCTCTTTTCCTCTCGTGCCCCACTTGTCTTTTTTCTCACTGCTTTCTGTTTTCCGTCTCTTTTGTAGAGTGCGTATTTGTTTCTCCGTCTCATGTGGATATTATTTGTGTCGTAGAATAATGGAGTGTGCACTCCTTTGTTACGTCTTCGTTAGCACACACAATTCATACCACAATTACCACATTCAGACTCACGTATTTACTGCAGATGACTCACATCGTGCATGTTATCTCCCAATTATTATTATTAACAGTAGCTCTTTATCTCACAAAATATATGTTATTACTACAACCTATTATGTAATCAAATAAAACTCAATATAAAATATATGGACATGCAGTTTGAGTGTCTACAGATTAAGAAAGAATAAGAGATGATGATGTGAATGATAAAGGAATTAAATATTAATAAACTGTGTGTGTGCCTGCTGGCTTTGTATTTGTGTGTGCACATTTGTTAGAGGGAATAAACTCAGCTGGGGATCAGTTACGGTCTGCTGTATTACTGCTGACAATCTGCTGACATTACACAAAATGATTATCTATCTATCTATCTATCTATCTATCTATCTATCTATCTATCTATCTATCTATCTATCTATCTATCTATCTATCTATCTCTCTATCTCTCTATCTATCTATCTATCTATCTATCTATCTATCTATCTATCTATCTATCTATCTATCTATCTATCTATCTATCTATCTCTCTATCTATCTATCTATCTATCTATCTATCTATCTATCTATCTGCATGTACACACACATATATATATATATATATATATATATATATATATATATATATATGTATATATGTATATATACACCTATCTACTGTATGTACACATACATATATATATATATATATATATATATATATATATATATATGTATATATGTATATATACACCTATCTACTGTATGTACACACACACACACACATATATATATACACCTATATATATACACCTATCTACTGTATGTACACATACATATATATATATATATATATATATATATATATATATATATATATATATATGTATGTATATATACACCTATCTACTGTATGTTTATTTATTTGATGTAAAGTGGAATTACATTTAATTCTTTAAGAAAAATCGGTTCAAATTGAAACAGGATAGAATAAAATAACATCATACAGTAAAACAATGTACTAATTAGAATCAAAAAGCCAAAGTGTTCTAATGTAATACCAGCAAAAGTATTAAAACACTAAAAACATGCTTTTTCATGCACTCATACATTTTGAGATTTTGGGCTATTTGGCATCCAAAACAGTCTAACTGAAATAAAAGCCTAATTTACATTTAGAGGTTTATTTTACAACTTAATTCAGCTAAAGTTAGCATTAGATAATGCCTCTTTTGCATATTTAAACATTTCAGAAAACTCGTCATACAACAAATAACTCTCCTAATGTAAGTACTCAACCAGGGAAGTGTCGCGGTGTTCTACGTCTCCTCTAATGCTCACAAACTAAGTGATGAAAGAATAAATAAAGCATTTAATGCAAACTCACAGTAATGAACTGTTTAGAGTACAAGCACGTGTCGGCCGGTACCAACGGTGTATGGAGGACAATGATTACCGTGGTTTATATAGAACATGCTCAAACCAACGACTCACACTTTGTGAGCATGTTTGCATTATTTTCATTAGCTTTAGACTTTGCCAGCGCTGAGGACCCTCGCTGTGTTTCTGGTGTGTGTCCGAGTGAAAGGCTGAAGTGATGGAGGTGTTACTGCAGGAGGAAGAGCTGAGCCGCACACTTCAAAAGGCTCAGTGCCTAATATCATCAGCATCCTGTACTGCAGCAGTGTTACCGCTTTAATCAGCTTTTAGATGAGGACACACACACACACACACAGGTGTTGTTGTTGCACTACTGTACGTTAGTTGTTTTGACTGTATTTATTCTATGCTGTCTTTTAATTGATTTAATATTGTCGGGGTTTTCATTTCACTGAATAACACTGATACACTTTTAAACTAAAAGAGGACAGAAAACCAAGAATAAAGTGAAAGAGCTACGGACAATCAAGGATGGTGCGAGGAGTAAAAAGCCAAATCATTCAAATTGAATACATAAATAATGAAACAACCTGTCACGTCTCATAGAAACAGCAATAAAGCATCACCACTCAGCTCCTCTGTCCTCTGGATTATTAGGCCTCTGCCACTCACTGAAGGTACAGGTTGATTTAGTGAACACAGAAGTCCCCACTAGAGGATCCACTGTGAGCATTTAACATTTAACATTTAGTTAGCCAGACCCAGCAAGCACCTGTTGGTGATGCAACACCGTGGGTGTGTTTGATTTGGGTCATTTACCGTGCTGACCGGGTGGTGTATTGAATCAGAGATGAATTGAGGTAGATGTGTGTACTAGATGTAGAATAATGCTAACCCTAACGATGACCCTTAATGATGTCATGTTTATCATTTGACGAGCTGGGAGTGAGTACTTGGTTCTAGTTAGATATAGCGGTCAAGCTTTTCTGTAACAGAAATACAGAAACAGTGACTTGATGGACAAGACACAACGGGTTAATAATATCGGTATTTTGAAACCACAATTTTCCCCTAACCTTAACCAAAGTGCTTTTGCTGCCTGAGTCCTAACACACCCAGGAAGTTGCTTTGAACATAAGTTACGTTTCTTACCACAACGTCAATGGGAAAACGTTGTACTGATTTCGGGGGGACAGGGTTGGTTTCAAGTCAGCGTTGACTTTTTCAACCATCTTTTCCGAACCTTAACCAAGTGATTTAAGAACCATAAGAACAGCTGATCACACCAGGAGGATATTGTTGGGAAACCAGACTCAGTATGAACCTCGTGTGTTCTCTGTGTTCTCTGTGTTCTCTGTGTTCTCTGTGTTCTCTGTGTTCTAATGTCCTCCTGTCTGTCTCCACCTCTTCCATATCGTTCTTAAGCCTTGATAAGCCCATCTGCTCTGAGGCCAAGTTCACACTGAACATGTTTTACATCTCTCAAAGTTAGAGCTGAATTGCTAATGTCATTCTTTCACCTGTTTTAAACACACACTCACACACACACACACACACACACACACACACACACACACACACACACACACACACACACACACACACGTCTTCATCAGACGGTGCTTTCTGCCTCTCATTAGCTTTCCTCACCCATGTCACAATTTATGAAACAAGAACGATGTAATTGGACGGAGCAAAGGCCTTTTTTCTTCTCTCTTCATCCCTCCTTTCCTTTATTGTCCCTTTTGTCTTTTCCTCCCTTCTCCTTCTTCTACTCTTCTGTCTTCATTCGCACACTGTTGGATGAGAAAATATACCTTTCACCTTGAAGTCACTCCCTTATAAACAGCAGACAACTAATGATGTGGCAGTTATGAATACCGGGATGAGTCCGCAATGAATTCTAAGACGCTGCAAGTCAGACAGCGTTGAAAGTTCCCTTGTCCTCCATCTTACTTTCTCTTCTGCTTGATTTATTGGTATTATTGTAAAAAAAAGAAAAAAACAAGACTTCCAAAGCTGTAAACAAGTCACAGGTACCAGTAATCAACAATAAAACTACAAACTGTGACTTCCTCTCTCTCTCTGTGTCACTCTCAGCTGAGAGTTACAGTGTCAGTCTCTGTGAAATGATGGGCAGCTAGTGATGTATTTGTGTCTAATGAATTCGGCCCATCACTCAGATGTTATTTATGACGGTATCTATTCGGTCCGGTGTAGACGTCCAAAGTGGAGAAAAACATCACATAACCCAGCCTCCGACTGACCATGTCCACCAACCTGTCCAACCTGACCCCCCCCCCCCCCCCCCCCCCCATGCCAATATCTATTTCATGTTGCTGTGAAAACATCTCCTTCAAACAACTACATTCATTCCAGTTTCTCACCAAAAAGCTACATTTCACAAGATTACATTTGAACACATCATGATAACGTAATTTACATTTGCTCAAAACCCATGTTTACTGTTTGGAGCTTGAACGCACCATGATGTCACTGAATGGAACCTCCATACACTTTTACAAACTCTCCGAAAACTCTACTGAGATTAACAAACGAGGTACCGTACGGTCTAAAACAGCGAAACAGTTTCAAACTAAACTCTCTAAACTCTCATTTCTCCCGTTCTTTATCTCTACCCCTATCTTCTCTCTCCTCTCTCCTCTCTCCTCCTCTCTCCTCCTCTCTTCTCTCTCCTCTCTCCTCCTCTCTCCTCTCTCCTCCTCTCTCCTCTCTCCTCCTCTATCCTCTCTCCTCCTCTCTCCTCTCTCCTCCTCTCTTCTCTCTCCTCTCTCCTCCTCTCTCCTCTCTCCTCCTCTCTCCTCTCTCCTCCTCTCTCCTCCTCTCTCCTCTCTCCTCCTCTCTCCTCTCTCCTCCTCTCTCCTCTCTCCTCCTCTCTCCTCTCTCCTCCTCTCTCCTCTCTTCTCTCTCCTCCTCTCTCCTCTCTCCTCCTCTCTCCTCTCTCCTCCTCTCTTCTCTCTCCTCCTCTCTCCTCCTCTCTCCTCTCTTCTCTCTCCTCCTCTCTCCTCTCTCCTCCTCTCTTCTCTCTCCTCCTCTCTTCTCTCTCTTCTCTCTCCTCTCTCCTCCTCTCTTCTCTCTCCTCCTCTCTCCTCCTCTCTTCTCTCTCCTCCTCTGTCCTCTCTCCTCCTCTCTCCTCTCTCCTCCTCTCTTCTCTCTCCTCCTCTCTCCTCTCTCCTCCTCTCTTCTCTCTCCTCCTTTTACTCTGGTTTGCCGTTAATATTGTTTTAACTTATTACACCAGGGCTACACAAGGAGTTCTTGATGAATTGAAGTAATATATTACACTTCTGCCTCCACTGTGTCATGCTTGTGCAATAGATCTGCGCTTGCACTGACTTCGCAAGCACAAGACGGTAGAGGCAGAAGTGCTACATATTTAATGAATAAGCTAAGTGTACCCACTGAGCACATTTGTATTTCACATGTTTACATCAAAGTTCAATTGTGAATTCACATAATTTCAATAACAATGATAATCATTTTCTACTATTTGTTTCCATTACATGTTGTAGCATTATTAGCATTATGAGGGTGTGCACAAAGCAGTGTAATTGTCTTTATATGCTTATTTAATATGCCAGCTGAATGAATCCTTGTGTTGTTGCTGTATGTTGTGTATGCTTCCCTCATTTGCTTTCTACTTATTGATGAGCAGCTGCTGTGAAATGTTGCTAGAAAAGAGCGTAAAAGTTACAAAAACTATCCGTGAGCAATAGAACATAGAGCTGCAGTGACAGAGAGGAACAAACAAAGAAATCCGTTGGTAACAAGAGGGACAACACGAGGATGGAGACAGAGAGGGGAGAGGTGGGGCTCAGTGAGGAGGATGAGGGGGGGGGGGCACAGTTTGAAGCACCCGAGGTTTCAGGTATCGTGTTCGCTAAAGGTCTCTGAGAAGCCGGACGGCAGTACAGTTAAAGGTTATCCAGACAAGCCAGCTTGTTAGTGTAGCAGTGATGTGACGGCGTACAGTAGAGAGAGGTCGCGGGGTCACAGGTCAGAACCCTGAGGCGTCTGGGGAGGACCCTGCTGTCATTAGTTTAAGGTTACACACTTCTGGTAGGAGTCCCGAGGCTTCTTTAACAGTTCTGATAGGAGGCGCTGGGTAATAACCCCAAGTGTTTACCCCTGGACTCACTAAGACTGACAGACAGCCAAGGGTGTGTGTGTGTGTGTGTGTGTGTGTGTGTGTGTGTGTGTGTGTGTGTGTGTGTGTGTGTGTGTGTGTGTGTGTGTGTGCGCATGAAAGAGACAATCAACTTCCTGTGAGTACATCTATGTATATAGCAGTGTTCATTTTGCCTACTGGTTTTAATAATGAAGACTTTTCATCAATATGATGATTAGTTTTTGTCACATCTTAGTCATTTGATTATTATTTCATTTTTACTTTAGAGACACTCACTAGTCTTTCACACACACACACACACACACACACACACACACACACACACACACACACACACACACACACACACACACACACACACACCTCTACCTAATCAAGCGTGTCCCTGTTCCACCTCGTCCTCCCCTCTTAATTAGCATTAATTGTGGTCATTAACATGAGAACAAGGTGTAAATTGAATCTCTACAGGAAGACAAATATTGATGTTAATTGACAGAGCTTTTTTTTAGAAGACGTTGTCCCCCCAAATGCCTCCAATAGGTTCCCATTAACCCTCATTTGCATAGATTATTCAGTGACAATTAAGAATTAAGATGATTGCTAACTCGGCCTCATTACTAGCTGCCGCTACTGCTGCTGCTGCTGTGTGTGTGTGTGTGTGTGTGTGTGTGTGTGTGGGTGTGTGTGTGTGTGTGTGGGTGAAAAAAAACTGTGCAAGCTGTCAGAATACTGTAATAGAAACTGGTTGCACTTTGGGACTTTGAGCCAAAACACTGAAAGTGTGTTGCCGACCACACAAACACTCACACAACAATTGAGTACAGAGGATGTGATGGAGCAGGAAAGTGCGTGTGTCTGTATGTTCATGTGTGGGAAATCTGATAAGCCCATTGGTCATTGCGAGGCAGGTTTTTGGGGAGGTAAATGTACAACTCAGCACTTTAGCCCCATGAAAAGGACATCAAATCCCTGACTCTGGCAACCTTGCTCAGGCCACCTCTCTGATCTGGCAACCCCATGACACTCACCTATTGATTGGAGTGCTCAGGCATATTGAAAAGATCACACACTGGAGGAGTTTTTGAAAAACACATAACTTGTAGAACAAGTAGAAAAACATTTTCTTTTTTTATTATGATTGTATAAAATATTTGATTCTATGTAAGGAAAGGGCAGGAGATCAAAGTTAACAAAATCCATCTGCTGGGGACCATGAGTGTCTATTCCAAATTTTACAATAATCTATCCAAAAATTGTTGAGTTGTTTTAGTAGTAACAGAAGATGCTAATTATGCTAAAGGAAAGTCAGGCGATCACCAAAGTCATTAGAATACAACCTCTTGGGACCACGATTGTTGAGATATTTCAGTGTGGAGCAAAGTTGTCATGCCTGGAACAAGCATGGCTAAAAGTGAAGTTCTTGAAAAAAAAATACAATAACAATTAAGAGGGTTGCAGGCCTGTTTAAGGCAAAGCGTTTGCTAGAGAAAGGCACAATATTCCATAAAGTGTCAGTGTGCCAGAGGGCTGATTAGTGATTGTGGAGCTGGCTGAATTCCAAAAGCAATGTTTGAATATTCTGTGGTGAGGGTGTGACAGACTGTTGGATGGAGGTGGGGAGAGCTTCCCTAGAGGGGTGTGCACTCTATGAAATAACATGCTGTTACAGGAGTACAACATAAATACATAGCATTCAGGACACTAAATCATACCAGCAACAAAACTCCAACTTCCTCAAACTTGTACGTCACAAACTTGTATTTTCTTTCGCGGTGAGGAGTGCTCTTTAAAGTTGTTAATACCTACCCAGTTATCACAAGAAAAGTTGGCATTCTATGTTTCTGCAAACAACGGGATGCGCTGAATTACAAAAAAAAACGTTTCATAAATACATTTCATATCAGTCTCGTATCAGGCTAGCAGAAACAAACAATGTCACGTAGTTAACGCTGATTAGTGAAATGATTAGTTAGGTTTAGGCAACAAAACTACTTGGTTAATGTAAGAAAAACGTCATGGTTTGTGTTCAAACAATAATGTAATAATGTGACGATCGTAAATATACAAAAAAGGCTCGTGGTGGACATTACTTAGCAAACTTAACCAAACATAAAAAAATGTCCCTTTAATCAGCATTACGTTAAACAGCATTACATTAAACATTATTATGTTAAACATCATTACATTAAACATTATTATGTTAAACATCATTACGTACATTGAATAATTTTTCTTTTATTAATTCATGATTTTTTTTTACTGTAGAAAAGTGAGGAGTATAACAGGTTTAGACTGATGAGTATAAGAGCGAAAAAATGGAGGTCCAGCATGCACGTGTGTGCGTAGTGCGTTTATGTCCATCTTTTGTGTGATCTGGTTAATGGCAGTGAGGGATGTTGAATGAGGTTAGGTAGTTATAAGTTACATAAAATAGTGTTATCTAAAACAGCGCTATGTAAAACAGCATTACAATGAACAGCGTTACAATAAAAAGTGTTATTTTAAAACAGTGTTACGTTAAACATGGTTACGTTAAACATGGTTACGTTAAAACAGTTACGTTAAACAGCGTTACGTTAAACAGCGTTACTTTAGACAGCGTTAGTTTAGACAGCGTTACGTTAGACAGTGTTACAATGAACAGCGTTACGTTAAACAGCGTTACGTTAAACAGTGTTACGTTAGACAGCGTTACGTTAGACAGCGTTACGTTAGACAGCGTTACGTTAGACAGCGTTACGTTAGACAGCGTTACGTTAGACAGCGTTACGTTAGACAGCGTTACTTTAGACAGCGTTAGTTTATACAGCGTTACGTTAGACAGCGTTACGTTAGACAGTGTTACAATGAACAGCGTTACGTTAAACAGCGTTACGTTAGACAGCGTTACGTTAGACAGCGTTACGTTAGACAGCGTTACGTTAGACAGCGTTACGTTAAACAGCGTTACGTTAAACAGCGTTACGTTAGACAGCGTTACGTTAGACAGCGTTACGTTAGACAGCGTTACGTTAAACAGCGTTACGTTAAACAGCGTTACGTTAGACAGCGTTACGTTAGACAGCGTTACGTTAGACAGCGCTACGTTAGACAGCGTTACGTTAGACAGCGTTACGTTAGACAGCGTTACGTTAGACAGCGCCACGTTAGACAGCGTCACGTTAGACAGCGTCACGTTAGACAGCGTTACGTTACGTTAAACAGCGTTACGTTAAACAGCGTTACGTTAAACAGCGTTACGTTAAACAGCGTTACGTTAAACAGCGTTACGTTAGACAGTGTTACGTTAGACAGCGTCACGTTAGACAGCGTTACGTTAGACAGCGTTACGTTACGTTAAACAGCGTTACGTTAAACAGCGTTACGTTAAACAGCGTTACGTTAAACAGCGTTACGTTAAACAGCGTTACGTTAGACAGTGTTACGTTAGACAGCGCCACGTTAGACAGCGTCACGTTAGACAGCGTCACGTTAGACAGCGTTACGTTACGTTAAACAGCGTTACGTTAAACAGCGTTACGTTAAACAGCGTTACGTTAAACAGCGTTACGTTAAACAGCGTTACGTTAAACAGCGTTACGTTAGACAGTGTTACGTTAGACAGCGTCACGTTAGACAGCGTTACGTTAGACAGTGTTACGTTAGTCAGCGTTACGTTAGTTAGCATTACGTTAAACAGCGTTACAATGAACAGCACTACAATGAAAAATGAGAAATCGATATACAATAAACAGCGCTACGTAAAATGGCGTTACGTAATCAGGTTTGACAGCGTCACGTTAGACAGCGTCACGTTTGACAGCGTTACAATGAACAGCGCTACAATAAAAATTGATAAACCGATATACAATAAACAGCGCTATGTAAAACGGCGTTACGTAAAACGGCGTTACGTAAAACGTTACGTTAGACAGCGTCACATTAGACAGCGTCACGTTAGCGTCACGTTTGACAGCGTCACGTTAGACAGCATTACAATGAACAGCGTTACAATGAACAGCGTTACAATGAACAGCGTTACAATGAACAGCGCTACGTAAAACGGCACGCCCGTACGTTTGACAGCGTCACGTTTGACAGCGTCACGTTAGACAGCGTTACAATGAACAGCGTTACAATGAACAGCGTTACAATGAACAGCGCTACGTAAAACGGCACGCCCGTACGTTTGACAGCGTCACGTTTGACAGCGTCACGTTTGACAGCGTCACGTTTGACAGCGTCACGTTTGACAGCGTCACGTTTGACAGTGTCACGCTAGACAGCGTTTCACACAGGACAAGCTTTAGTGTGCGGTTGCGCACACAACTTGTGTAAGTGTGATAACTCACTGTCTGTGTGTGTACACATCATGGTAAAGCCTTTTGTATCATTAAAAAACAGTGTGATTAAGACCCCTCGGGTGAAAAGTTCACAAATGTCACACACACACACACAGGCACACACATGCAGCGGGAATGCTGTCCTCCAGCAGTGAGGCCACTCAGAACCATTTTCATTAATTCCACGCCATTAATGAGCGAGAAAACGAAATGGAGAGGGAAAATATGGCTATCAATCGCTGGTGTTGTTGGCAGGTGTATAATGAAGTATCAGAGTCCAATTGAATTGGCCCTAATTACACCAGCCTCAAGATATTGCTTCATCTGTGCGGGTCCTATGAATGTGTGAGTGCATGTGTGAGAGTATGTGCAAGCAGTGCATGTGAGCTTGGGAACGCTTGTTTCGATACAAACACACATATAGATGCACTGACTCAAACATGCATCTGATTTTGGACATTTGCATTGCACACCCACACACACACAAATACACACACACACACTCTATCATGCTTTGCTAACCTGTGGGTGGTCCATGCTCTGCGTCTCCCCACACTTAATTAGTGGAGCAGCACTTAAGAGGAAATTAGATTATATTAATTGAATTAATCTGATAATATTAGGCCACCGCTTCACTGGTGATCTATCACTTGAAACGGCAATCAGATCAGACCACGGAACACTACAGGGAGAGATGGTGTGTGTCAGTGTGTGTGCATACAAAAATGACCCTGAATAAACACTAGTTTTACTGAAAATGTGAATCAATCTGCCAGCACACTCAAATTATGTTGCTGCATGCCAATTTATTTGAGGGTGATTTTCAGATTTTCATAATTCATTTCCAGGAAGAAATATATACACTACCTTGATCTATCATTTCAAAATGTATTCAGTGGTAGAAAAGAGAGGGAAAATATCTCCAGGCTTCTGCAGGACCTCTCAGGCCTTTCATCCTCTCCTCCCAGCGAAGTCCTCCCTCCCTGCAGAGTCCTTCCTATAGCGTGGTGATGTAAAGAGCAGAACATCTGAGATGATCTAAGGCTTTAATTTGCTCACTACAGAGACTGTACAGATAAATAGATCGACCCTCATAAAGGGGCAGAGGTAAAGCAAGCATTTAAAGTTTAAAGGCAGGAGTTCCTATTGTTCCTATTCGGGTTTTAATACACAAGATGGGGACGATGTGCCCAAAGCGTTTGGTTCTAAACTGTTAATAAAAGTGGAGAAGCTCTAAGACTCTCTTGAAACAAGAGCACATGAAAAACTGTTATTTTATGTCTATTACAAAAACTTCTATGAAAAGCTACCACACTGACCTGCTGCTTCTTAAAAACAACAGCTTGCACTGCAATGTACAAAATTAAGTTAATAACTTATTGAACTGCACATTCTGTAAAGCAACAACAATCTATCTAATAGATAGGACACAGTAGACCTCATCAGCTGACTGTGTCACTATACTTAATAAAGCCATATATGCACATTTGTGCGTTTCTTGAAAGTTTTAATTGTATTTCTTTAAATCCTGTTTAGCTGCATTGCTTCGCCTTAAATTAGCTAAATGGAATAACAGTGACGCTTTTAAAGCAGTGGCAGTATTCTCTCTGATCAAATGAAGTTCCAGTACTCACACGGAGAGGGTCGCAGTGATTCAGCAGCAGGAGGCAGAGCACAAATCAAATCAAGTCTGCCACTTTTTATCAGATCTGTCATGTTTTATTTTGTCTGCAAATGCGTCTGGTCCCCTTCTGCTTTGGACAGGTGACAAGCAACTTGTGATCCAACGGGCCAATCACAACCCTTTATCTAACATTGGGCGTGTGTGAGACAAAGACCTTAAAGAGGCAACAGAGGAGGAGACACCATTGAGGTATTTTGATTAGATTCAGAATAGGATTTAAAAGTTAAATATCAGCTCTGTAGTCTGTTTACATTCACTATCTAGTCACTTTTCTTTTTTTTAGATATAGATATTTGAGGGGTATTGATGCAACACAAAACCCAGCGGTAGGTTCTCTTGTGGATCATCTTGAGTGATTTCTGGAAAGACACATTGCTGTTGAGTTTTTCAAATGTCTTTTTTTTTTTGGGACCTTGAGCTCCACAAGCCGAGTGTCATAACTCATAATTCGTTTACATCGTTAGGTAAAAGTCCAGTGAGCCTTGTGCATCAGTATCAGACGCCGAGGGGCCGTGACAAAGCGTCGGTATTCGACACGGTGAGAGCGAGCTGTTGGATTAGACAGCAGTAGTTTGAGCTACGTTGCCTCTAATAAACTGGCTTCCGAGTGTATTAAATCCATATTAAATCCTGCAAGTACAATAAATGAAGACATGACAGTACAATTTATAGTGGAGTGGCATAGCACAGTAAAAACCAAGAATACTTAGTCAGCCAGTGACAAAAGGATACAAATATTATGAAGAGAATAATAGCAGAATAAAGAGAGTTACAAAAAGATAATGAAAGAGGAGGAGTTAAAGGTCGACCTCCTCATTCCATGCTGGATAACTCCTGCCCTTATTTTATGGATCCAAAAGCTTTCAAATGGGTTTTTGTTCTCCCACCTTCCTAATGGAAGGCGGACTGTGATCAATACCCATGGCTTGAAGGAGTGAGGGATTGCTGCTATGCATCAATCTGTCAGGCCAATAAAATTACCAAATTGGGTAGGGCGTGTTTGTTTGATACCAATTCCAATTCCAGTCCCTGTAACCGTAGCTGAGCATGATGAACCTGTCCACACGCTTTGCTGTAATTTACCTCCGTGGTCTCTAAGACCGCGAGAACATGAACAGCTCTGAGTCTGAGCTGTGCAGATCTCTGGGATGTTTAGTTGTTGCTTTAAACTAGCTGCTGGCTGTCACACTGTCAGCTCACGTGTCATAGAGCCTTCTCTGTTGTGGTTGTTTCATTCAGATTACACTGCATGATTTGCATCACAGGTCCTTTGGAAAAGAAGAGAGATCTCTGTTTCTCTCCCCCCTTCCTGTCCTTTGTGTTCAGACAGTCTGTTACTTGATAGAATCACAAGAGGGCTTTCCGTCTCCATTCTCCCGGCTACTTTTTAATCCTGGGGGTTCCCACTGTGTCGTGTTCCCCGGCACTGCAGCCTCCTCCTTCTGTTCTCCACCTGCTGGCTGCTCCCAGTGATGTGAGGAACACGCCATGTCTCCTCTGAAGTGCACTCTGGCTCACTCTCCTTTCCCATGTTGTGCACCATGACTTATATATGTGAATTACAGCATAGAGAGAAATGCTCTTTCAACTACTGCGCGTCTGTCTGTTGATCTCGTTCTATAGCCATGTATGTATATGCGTTGCCTCGCTTGGTTTTCTCCAGTTAGATTCTCTCTCATGTCATGTGCTGCACTTCTTCATATAAAACCTCTCGTGCTTTGTTTGATGTATCAACGTACAGTAGCCTATACGGGCATGGTATGACCAGTGTACCACTACACCCAGTGACAAAACTCTGTGGATTTTCACATTTCACTTGCAAACACATATCTCCTTTTTTAATTATGATGGCCGAGTTTTTTGAACCATAAAGACTTCATATTTTTCTTTTCATAGTTCTTAATATTTTATATTGCACACATTAAAGATTTGTACAAATGACACATTTGTTCCTGTGTGAACATATTTTAAGATAAAAAGCTGTAACTCTGATTGAAAGCCATATTGTAGATGTAGACAATCAACCCATCTGACCAGATACTATAGCCTGGTCGTATACAGGCTGTTTATGCAAACACCAGCATGTTCAGTTAGTCAGTCAGGTACCATCTCCTCCTCCTAACACACAGGGAACGTCTTCTCTGACAGGGTTAGCAGTTCGACATAGCTGAGCACCAAGGAGTCGCATCTCAAAGTGTTTATCAAAAGGCAAGTAGAATATAATCCACATTTTTCATGGTCATTATTCAGCTTCTTTAAAACAAAAACTAACGTCTGACAACAATGAGCTAATGACGACACTACTTAGCCAATAGCCAATCAAATTGCAGAAGGACCCTACTTGGCATCAGATTTTTGCTATGACGCCACTGCAACACCATTTCTAAACTTCCCGGCCGCTACCCTTAAATTGTAGAATAATGATGAATAACAGCAGCAAACGAGGATATTTTTTAATGACTCATTACAACTTGCCTCAAATGACCCGTCGCTTCTAGGCTGGACCAGAGTATCTGACATGTCAGTGACTCACCAATGGGAATAATTCTAGTAGTTCATGTTTCTTACTGTGTTAGAAAGGAAAAGTGTTGATACCTATATATAATATAACCATCTGACAAGCTCATCTGACACAGAGGTTACTGGCGCTGTCAACCTAAATCCTCATCCCACCCCCTACTCGCGCTACTATCACCGCTGTGCAGAGTGCGTGGATCAAATGTGTCCCCAGAGTGTTCCTAATGTTGATTTGATCTCGATTCATGACCTCCCAGCCCTCCCCACCTCACCAGGGTCATGGGAAGGGGTGGGGGTGGGTGGTGGTGGAGGCGGGGTCAAAAGCCACAGTGAGAGATCAACGAGGCCCTCAAGGATTAAATCAAGCCTTGTCTTCGTAGGACATAGATCACATGGAGGTCAGACTGAGTGAGAGAATGACTCAGTGATTGAGGGAATGAAAATGAATCATCTTCAGCCACATCTCTCCATTGTCTCTTTTCCTCTGACACCTCCCCTTTGATTGAACCCCTCCATATCTCTCTCCCATTCTTTCCCGTCTCTCTCACCATAGCGATGGACTAAACCAACACGGTAGCGTGCCACTATTGGAGTGTGCGTGAGAGTGTGCATCCTCACATTGTGTCATAATCGGCGCAAACTTGATTCACGACTCCTTTGTCCAGCTGTCTAAATGGTGTCTGACCGATGGGAGCTGTCGCACGCTCATTCTCACACATCTCTTCATTGCTCGGGCGTTAGCGTGTTCCGGATCATACGTGTCTTTCAGTTCTCGTCTTGACCTGTGAGGGATCTGTTTTGGAGAAACGTATTCATGCACAGATTCAGTCTTTTGTTACAGAATAATGGTATAAACATGTTAGCACCCATAGCCTTTACTTCCAGTCAAAATCAATGCACTAGCCGCTGTGGTTGTGGTTGTGTTAATGGTAACACTAAAAAGTGCTTACTTTACACAGAAGGAAAGACAAATGAATATGTTAGTCTTTATTATTTATTCATTATTAAAATACTGGCTAAGAACAGTTTAGCTTAAAGGACCCCTTCCATTTTCTAAACTCTTCTTTGTCTCTCCTTTTCTTTCCCCTGCTCACGCTTTACCTCCGTTAGTGAGAAACAAGTCGGACAGGCCCTGCTGAAGGAGCTGTCAGCGGCCTCCAACATGACCAAAGCCTCTGAGTGTGTGTGTGCATGTGTGTGAGTGTCCAGCCATGGGTCCAGCCCATCCATTACCAGAGCCAGCAGCAGCGTCTCATTCATAATAGATTCCCTGACCAGTACCTGAGATGTATATCAGCCCCACTATGAAGGGGTCAGGGATTACACCCTGATGGAGACGGAGAGTTGGAGAGAGAGGGAGGGGAAGGACGGACGAGGTGCCGTGAAAGGTCAGAGCCAGGGATTGAACCCGACCACCCGCCCTTCCTCTGAGCCACAGCCGCTAATATCTTGATATAAATAATAGTTGTTAGCTTCTATATTTATGTTTAGAATCCTAAATACAGCTCCTTTAAACCTGAAAACGAATTAAACCTAGATTAAAAGGTATTCGACGAGTTGGGAGGGAGAATGTGTTGGACTGGGAGGAATGCATCTCAAACACTTGAGACGTGACAGGATGCATTGAGAGCTGGAATGTACCGCCCACAACACAGCTGCCAGTTGGTGGGTTTAGGGTTCAGGGTTCGGAAAATGGAGGGAAAACTGATGGCAATGGTCAACAATTACCTGATCCTCTACAACAGACTTTAACAAGCTTCTGGGACTTGAATTAGTTAATGGATGCATTAAATGAGGATTAAGTGGCGATTGTGGCTAAGTGGAGAGCAGGGTCGTCCTTCAATCAGAGGATCGGCGGTTCGATCTCCGGCTCCGCTAGTTGCATGTCGATGTGTCCTTGAGCAAGACACTTAACCCCAAAATTGCTCCCGTAGCTGTGCCTACGGCGTATGAATGTGATAGAATCTGAATTGTAAGTCGCTTTGGATGAAAGCGTCCGCTGAATGACTGTAATGTAATGTAATGTAAATCACAGTGCTTTGTCCTGCACTGTTTTTGGTGGTAAAGTACTTGGAGCAAGCCTGAAGCTTGCAACTGAAGTAGTGTCGGATCACGAGTCCAGTTCTAGGACTGGTGCTACCTCTAGCTGAGGAAGACGTAGAGCTAAACCTCCAGTGTGAACAGAGGTTAGGCTGGGTTGGACTTGGTCATGAAATGGGAGGAGGGGTTGTCTGTAATTGTGCAGTTGCTGTGCAGTTAAGAGATGAACAGATGCCTCCCCTGCATTCCATTTTTAACACCTCTATTTACTTTAACGGTCTCTTCTCAACATGTCCAAATCAATTACATAGACTGGCCTGGAACCACGGCCGCTGCATGTGACGCTATGGAAGCACATACACACAAACACACACCGACACACAGTGTTGGAAGTCATTTGTTCTTTCAATGAAATGAGCAAAGTATGCAATTGCAGGGTGAACCGGGGTGCAAAAGCACATGAGTTATGACCGTAGCAACGTGTGCACATGTACATTTACTGCTTCTGTGTGTGTGTGTGTGTGTGTGTGTGTGTGTGTGTGTGTGTGTGTGTGTGTGTGTGTGTGTGTGTGCACATAGCAGTGGGAGGAAGCCGGCAGCATCCATAGAATATGTTATTCAGCTAGTTTTTATTTACGTCATGTAGCATTTGGGTGCTGCCAGGCTGCCCAGCTCTGATTGCAACTGTTCTGCCTTCACCCCCGAACACACACACACATTTGCACACACTTGCATTCCCCCGTAAATGTGTTCAAATCATGTCAGAGCTGTTGGTCCGCAGCGTCTAAAAGGCAGAGGAAGTAGCAGGACTTTGGGTGTTAGTAGTGATGCTTTGGATTGGTCAAAGCATCTTGTTTTAAAAGGTCACATCGGTTTACTGCACCTGAGAATAATTTGTCCTTAATACCTTCAAAGTTCAAACACTTAATCAAAGCTTAGAGGCTCACACAGCATGAAGTAGTAGTAGTATGTCCTCAGTCTTGCTTAGAATTCAATATAAAGTTGTGTGGATGAGAACGATGCATGTGTGATCATTTGGCCCACTAAAGCACTCGGCAGTGATGACCCATAGTTCGATGAAACTAACGAGTAAACGCTTATTTTCTTGTTAAATCTTTTAATAATTGAGTCCAGAATTGGCAAATAAAAGTGACATTGTCTGTCACAGTTCCCCAGTGTCCAAGGTGACATGTTGCATATTTTGTCCCTAACCCAAAAATATTCAGTTTATGACATAAGACGAAAGAAAATGCTCCAATTTGAGAAGCTGGGACTTGATCATGTTCAACATTTTAGCTTGAAAAATGACTTGAAGGACTAATGGAATATAAAATAGTAGCCAATTAATTTTCTGTCAGTTGACTTATCGAGTTCTTGTTTCCGCTCAATCATCGTCTGTAAAAACGTGTAATGTAGCCATACTTTTCTAGAGGGTACTCAAAGTTAAAGCTTTCAGCTTTGTGTGTACCACTTCATGTCAGTTGGTGCAGCCAACAATCTCAAATTGGTCGAAACAGATAAAGCTTCCGCTCTAATTCTACCTGCTCTGTCTCGTTGGAGAGAAATCCAAAACATGAATGAGAAAGCAAGTCCTTTTCTTGTCTAACACAAAACTGACATGCATATATACAGCACACACACACACACACACACACACACACACACACACACAAAGCTGCGAGTTACACTGGTTTCCTGGAAGGATTTCCTTGCCTGACTTGTTGTTGAGTATAAAAATTTCATGAGCTGCTGCTGTAACTTTCATTTTCCTTGATTCGCTGTAGACCAACAAGTACACTTCGGCTCACACACACACACACACACACACACACACACACACACACACACACACACACACACACACACACACACACAGAAACAGCACTGTTGGGATCATTTGGACCACTGCACATCCAAACCTTTCTCTTACAAATGACATTCATGTGCAATAGTGATGTACCTTCATGTACCTTCATGTGTTGTGTTCAACATCTTCTTCCAGTGCCAGAAGTAGTGTAGTGAAAAAAAAGACTAAACTCTGATTGTGCATTGTATTGGTTTTGCTTTGAATACAAATATCCATGTTTTTAATTTGTCGAACATACACTTGTTGCTGACATGGTGTGTGTGTGTGTGTGTGTGTGTGTGTGTTCCGGTTTGTACAATAGTCTAGTTTGTTTATTGCTCATACTGTGTGTATGCTTTAAACGTGGCCTGCCAGGAGACTACAGTACAATAAATCAACAGTCAGCATTTATGTTTTATTTCCTCCAATGGTCCCTTCAAATGAAAATGAATAAGTAAGGAGGATTGACTTTACAAATGACTTCAAAAGAGCAGGATCTATATTTCATGAAATCATGGGGAAATACAGTTCATCATGTTCCTGTCAATGCTTTTTTTTTTCCTACCTTCCATCTTTCTCTGCCTCCATTCTCTTTGTCTCTAGATCTCTCTCTTCTCCATCCTCCTCACATTCAGCTGTGAGCTTTCCTCACGCCCCCTTTCGCAATCTCCATTACTACCAACTCCTCCCTCGCTCCATCTCCTCTCCAAGTAACCTCCATTTTCTCAGGCGTCACCTTTGGCATGTCTTGCAGAAAATTAATTTGATTGGGCAGAGTGCTTGCCAGTCAATATTTCCAGCCAGAGAGGGAGAGAGAGAGAGAGGGATTGTGGGTAAGTCTCCAGACAGGTGCTGGGCATCTGTCCAGATATTCCTCATTGCCTCCCACTCGTGCATTACTAAACATAAACCATGGAGTATTAGGTCTACAGGATAACATATCGCTCTGGATAATGTCCTCTGCACCATTTCCAATGGGTGCCTCTGGACTGAATACCCAAACTCTACTGACTTGTTGTGTGTAGAATCTATTGCAAATGATGTTTTAGACATTTCATGTGTATTGGGTCTGATATCCACATCGTAAAAAACATTCATGAAATGCATATAATAATTTGAGCTGTAACATTATATAATATAATATAGTATCTTAATACTAATTAAGAATATAGCCGCAAGCAGCCATTCCAGGTTCAAGCCCTTTTTTACTGAACTGGTTTCCTATAACCTATAATCTATAATAATATCTATAATATATGTTACTGTGATACTTTGTGTTATTAGTCGATAACAGTGATTCCTACACATACTAGTGGTATAAAGGACCAAACAATTGCACTCCAACTGGCCCAATGCCATTCATTCTGCTTTATTACAGACAGCAGTTATTTATTACACAAACTAATCACATTTCAATGAAGTAGAAATGTGATAGCATGAACTGATGATGTTAGCGTTGGCTGAACATAGTCGGCTCCTCAGTCGTTGTTAAAGCAGAAGAATAAGTGGAATGTTGAAATGGCTACAAGGTTCAAGAGGCCCTGAGAGTTTAGAGTCAGATGGATCTTTAAATACTGAAGAGGAGTCGGCAGTTCAGACACCGAGCGGCGGCACTCCTAGAAAGAAGAAAATGAAGAGACATTAAAAGGATACAATCAATCCATCGATCAATTTGTGATTTACCGTCACAGCACCATAGGAACAGCCGAGGCTGTATAAAGGCCAGGTGGCTCTTTCATCGCTACGTTGTATCTGCACTGGGAAGTGGTACTTGGTCCATTTGGTTGGGACATAGTTGTACATGGTCTGAAACATTTGGGAAGCTCTGATCCATAAGATGGGAGAGAAGGAAGCGAGTGAAGGAGTAAGAGACAGAGGCAGAGTGAGAAAAGGAGAGATGGGATGGAAGGAAGGACGTTCCAATATTGGGAGAAAGGAAAAACAGGGGTGATGGAAATATCACACCATGAAGGAGTGAGTGAAATATTTTAAAAGAATAGAAAAGGAAAATATTGTAAACACGGTAAAATGCCGTGGGAAAGGGAGCGAGATGGATACATATAATAAAGGAAGAATAAAAAGAGGGAAAAGGTGGTGGCAGGGAGGAAAACGGAGAAGAATGGTGGAGATACTGTCGGCCAGCAAGAAATTGAGGCACGAGGAAAAGAAAAGGAGCAAGGGAGAGAGAAGGAAGAGGAGATGAACGAGGTGAGATGTGAGTGCTGATGTTAGAGGAATGGCTCGTACTGACATCGGACTTTACTACATACCCCCTCCTCCCTCCTTCCCAGTGTTAGTGTGTTACTCCCCATGGCCCAGTGGTGACATGGCATTTAATAGACTCCCCGCTGTGAAACAAACTACCTCAATTAATTCCTCCGACTCGGCCCTGGCCTTTCTCTCACTCTCACACCCTCGGGTGTGTGTGAGTGTGTGATTTAAGCCATCTTTGGTCCAGTCTTTTTGTCTCCCCACTGGCTGTATAAGCTGCATTAAAGGACAGAAGCAGCGCTGCCTGCTCCAACATGATCTACTTTTATTCATTATCTCAT
This sequence comes from Leptoclinus maculatus, assembly GCA_032191485.1. NCBI lineage: Eukaryota > Metazoa > Chordata > Actinopteri > Perciformes > Stichaeidae > Leptoclinus > Leptoclinus maculatus. The sequence continues at coordinate 16,936,797 of JAVDOI010000015.1, forward strand.
TGGCTCCCATTTTAATAGATAAATTCACACCCCGTGGTCTTTTTTATGAAACCATTTCTCCACACTCTTTCTCTCTGCCACCTGAAGTATCCGCTCCATGTTACGTGTGTGTGTGCGTGTATGTGTGTGTGTGTGTGTGTGTGTGTCAAGTCAGTGTTTTTACTGCGACTACCACTGTGGTGGTGTTTCATTACAGAGAATTATGAGAGCAATCGCTTCCTGGTTTCCATATCAGAAAACAGAGCAGCAGACCAGGCCAGATGTGAACAGAGGCCAGGCCACACTTTAGCACACACTGATAGCACAATGCTATCACACCCACAGTGATGTGAAGACTCAGGAAGGAAACAGTGAGCTGAGTGAGCCAAGAGGTTGTAGTTGTGTTACAATTAAATATAAAATGTATGGAAATCAATTAGTGCCCATGAGAATATGTTAACGAAGATATGAAAGTATGAGTTAAGTGCCAGTAACTTGGAAACCTCATGGTGTTTTACTGTGGCTTCCCAGAAAGTGTGTTTTTCTTTTTATTATTATTATTTTATATTTATAAAGACACAATTCATTTGAAATATTGAAATAATGTTTTATGAAATAATATTGAATCCTCCTTTAATTACCATTGCTATTTCCTCATTATAGTTAGGTATTGTAAATTACTAGAAGTACATTTTAGAAGCAGCATGACTTTGATGTGCACAAGTACACATGAATAAAACTCTCACTCTCGGCTGAGTACGTTGAGAGAAAATAAGTGCACTTCTCCTGAAGCCATGTGACTCCAATCTCTGAATGTAAGAGACCAGAGGATCAGGCTGGGATGTGGAGGGATGCAGTGACTAGTGACTGGCTCTGTGCTGTCAGAGATTCTTAGCAGTTGGTTCATTATTCACTGGCAGCTCCAGCATTTGTCCCTCAGAGGCATCAGAGCAGTCTTACTCCGCTGTTCAGCTTCTTCGTATTCACACACGAGAACCCAGCTATGGAATGAATATATGTGAAAGCAATATATGTGAATTAAAAGGACCATTCAAGTGTAAAGATATTCTCACTCCAAACTCGTCAAAAAACATCGCTTGGTCATTGGCCCTAGGCTTTAAACTGAAGTTCCTCTCTAGTGTCTTTTCAAAATAAACTTCTGTTTTTAAAGGAAACATACAGTTACCACTAGTCATATACATACAGTGTATTTTCAAAATAAACTTCTGTTTTTAAAGGAAACATACAGTTACCACTCGTCATATACATACAGTGTATTTTCAAAATAAACTTCTGTTTTTAAAGGAAACATACAGTTACCACTAGTCATATACATACAGTGTCTTTTCAAAATAAACTTCTGTTTTTAAAGGAAACATACAGTTACCACTAGTCATATACATACAGTGTATTTTCAAAATAAACTTCTGTGTTTAAAGGAAACATACAGTTACCACTCGTCATATACATACAGTGTATTTTCAAAATAAACTTCTGTTTTTAAAGGAAACATACAGTTACCACTAGTCATATACATACAGTGTATTTTCAAAATAAACTTCTGTTTTTAAAGGAAACATACAGTTACCACTTGTCATATACATACAGTGTATTTTCAAAATAAACTTCTGGGTTTAAAGGAAACATACAGTTACCACTCGTCATATACATACAGTGTCTTTTCAAAATAAACTTCCGATGTGGGTTTTTAGGTTTATTTACACAATAAAACTACTTGGTTAGGTTTAGGTAAAGGTTGTGGTTTGGATTAAAATAAACACACATATTACGTAGCTAAGTCTGTACGTTACATGACAAAAGTAAAGTGAAATAAGCCACACGGGACTTGAACTGTAGTCTCCTGGTGAACGTCTTTGTCTCTGTTTGACCCATAACATCCACCTCAATCTCCTGTCTACTCTCTCGCTCTTTGTACTTCGTCAGTTACTCTGAGCATCTCAGTACATTTTTCATAATACTGAGGTTGAATGCTCAATGTCCCTCTATGCAACACCAATACACTAAGAATGTTTTTAACAGGCTGCATAAGTCTGTGATTTTTGAGGGCATGTGATTTACCCAATTTATTTAATCGCTATATTATATTTTTTGTTTATTTTCCTTCATGATATGATGGACTAAATGCAGTTTTGAAGCCTGTGTCCATATGGCTTCATTACATGTAATACATATTTGTATCTGAAACCACTACTCAAAATAACTTTAGATATTTATTCTTAAATATTTAGCTTTCAAAAAATACCATGAGCAATTTGTGTAAAACTTGCTCATGGTATTTTGGATATATTTGCATTCCTAGAATTAGCCGAACTATGACTTTAAAAGTAGCTATGGCCCAGAAGAAGACCCTCGACAACTTTACGTCTTTAAATCTCCTGTTTCATTCTCCTCATGGAGGAAATTAACAAAAACAAAAAAAAAAAAAACTACACAAGTATTAATTTTGAACCTGTAAGCTTTATAAGAGTGTAATGATATGAGGAAGGTATGATGACATTTGGATCTTCTGTTATGTCATGAAATGAAGCTATCTGACTGCTGATGTCAACATCTGCAGTCATGTTTGATAGCACGTTTTCATGTGACTACTAGGGATCTGCTTCCTGCTCTTGTCTGCTCCACACTGATGATACAGGTTTGCCTTTCTCTCCCTCCATCCCTCAGCCTCCTCCTGCTCTACTTCATCTATTATGCTGCATTCAATCATATCTGCCTTGTGCATTAGGTATATTCCATATCACAATGATTTGGGCCTGCTGCGCACTGTTGCAGCGGTTGGCCTGAGGGAAGTGTACACGAGGTGATGGTGGGGATATTTAATGGTGCAGAATACAAAGAATTATAGTTTACTGAATACAATATCATTTTATATTCCTTTTACTTTTGACACCCAGACTATTTGACTGCCAGTTTGAAGTGTTTACCTCACGGTTATTGTGCACAATTCACATTAAGAGAAAAATCAATAAGTATGAGTATAAGGAGAAAGTGTCAAACAATGAACTAGACGCTGGTAAAGAACTCGCTGACAGTTTAACTATTCTTCGAGCCACGTCTCCATATATTCCCTCAGCATGGCGGATGTGTAGACTGCTGCAGCTGTAAATCAGGCAGGTCCAGTTGGGCTGACTGGCAGTATTTCTCCTGCTCTCTCCATGCAGTGATGGCTTCATTAAGGGAAAACTGCCTGCCAGTGCTAGCCTCCGGCGCAAAGCGCTAATCACACAGCTGACCTTGGCTTGATCCCGGACAGTGGACCACTCGCCACTGAGATGATGTGTGTGTGTGTGTGTGTGTGTGTGCTGTAGGAGAGGCTTGGCTGGCATGTGTGTTGGCTCCCAGATGAATATATGTGGGATGAGAAGGGAGCTTTCTTGTGTTAGTGTTAGACCAATAGATGGACAACATACCGTAATACCTCTTTATACTGATATCAGGAGGAAATGTTCTTTTCTATTTTGTTTGTCCATGAATTCCTCTACATATATATTAAACATGTTCTGTACATTATGTATCCTCTATCACTCTTTCTTTATCCCAGTCTCTAATTGTAATATGGCACATTTCTTCATCACAATATCACATCTTTTGTTGGTGTGTTTTGAATTTCCCCTGAGGCTGTACAGTATGATGCAGTGGAATGTTTAAACCAATATGTTTTTTCTATGGCGAACAGCAATAATCTGTAGGATTTTATTGGTCATAATATGCACATTTCTTCATATTTAACAGCCCGTGAACACCTTTGTATGAAGTCTTCTGTGGCTGTGGAGCAGAGCGGGAGGATGTTGGATGGAGGGCAGAGAGGATCGCCTTATCTCCAGCTGCATCCCGCTCTGATTCCACCTCGTTACCTACAGCTCACACCAGTTTGAAGCATGTCCCTGCCCAACCCACAATGCATCCGTGGATTGTTTCCAACTCGTGTGATCCAAACATTCCCAATAACTCCAAAGCGTTGTAAAGTCCAAAAGACAAAATGTATTGAGGAAAATACACAACATGTTTTTATCCAACGAAATATTCTGCTTCAATTCAACTGATTTTGAGATATAAATTAAATCAAATCTGCTAATAGCCACTTGTAGTGTTGCACTGTTAGCACTGCTAGCCCTATTAGCTGCTAGCCCTATTAGCTGCTAGCCCCCAGCTCAGCCGTGTCCATGTTGACAGCCATGCGGAGGCAATAGATATGTTCTGAAGTTCATAGTGAGCACCTTTAAACTGATGGTAGGAACTGAGACAGTTCCCTTTACTGTGAAGCTCCAAGCCTAAACCAGCACTAGTGAAGGAATTGCAATTTGTGCAAAAATGTCCCTTGCGCCAAAGGTATACAACTGGAATTTCTTTTCAAAAGATATCTTGTAGTAGGAGCAAGCAAACACACACACACACACACACACACACACACACACACACACACACACACACAACATGGCTGCTGGTGCCTCATCAGGCTCAGTTCAAAGAGGAGTATGTGTAATCACCGAAAGAGAGAGACCTTAACACACAGCAGCCTCAAATGAATAGCTTCAATCCTCGCTCCTCCACTTGAAGTCGAGTAGCATTTCCATTTTAAAATTGCTTCCCGGCCTTTTGTGAATGAATCGAATTACACTGGAAAGCGCTGATTGATTCTTTCTGAACACAATGGTTTTCATGGTGTAGACCTGTTCTCCTCTTTCTCCAGCGCCTATTGAAGCCAGTCAGTGTACCCATTAGAGTAGTTTCACACAGGTTGAATGGGAGGAGAGTGTAAATAAGTGAAGGTATGTGTGTGTGTGTGTGTGTGTGTGTGTGTGTTTGTCTGCTGTTGCTTGCTCACTAAAGCACCTTGACTTTTACTTTTAGGAAAGGAAACGTACACTTACACCTCCCCAGTAGAAGTTTCCGTGTTCTGTTCTTTTTCTGTGAAGTGAGTCTCTTGTATCATTGCAACAGAAGCTTTTTCTTTTCTAAAAAGAAAAAGAAAAAGCGTATTCCATTTGGCCGTAATGGATTTTACAGCCTTTAATACGAAAGAAGCTGACATTGACTGAAGAGCTAGACATGGTCATGACACACTGGAGGTTAAATAGTCACCCAGAGAACGGCATATTGAAGTTCACTCTGACCACAGCTGACCACACTCTCAAACACCTGGTCCACCTCTCATGAACACCTCCCATCACACTGAGAGGATCACAATGTCATATGTCAGCACACCCTTATTGATGAAAACGACTACAGTGATCTCTCTTCTTATGTAGACAAACACACACACACACACACACACATACGGGTCAAAGGTACAGTTTTATTGCTTTATTGAATGTGTTAATCGATTTTACTGCAGATGTATGTGAAATAAATAATCATACCTCCAGCTAGTCATAAAATGACTTTCTCACACACACAGTGGCATGTAGGCAGGTGGGAGTAGAATCAAAAAGGACTAATGGTTTGGATCATAAACATTTAATGGAAGCCAGTGTGTAATCTGGAATGGGGGGAGCTCATGCAGGTGTGTGTCTGACTCAGGACACAGTGTGTGAGCTGGCTTGTTGGGCTGTGCTTCTTTACGTGTGTGTGCTTCATTCGGAATGGATAGAAAGAGATGGAACTGAGATGGAACTGAGCTGATTCAAATGTAATATTTGGTATGAGGAAACAGTTGTCATCACGGGATTCACTGGAGGGGAGGGGTGGACGTGTGTAAAAGCCGGCAGTAACAGGAATGAAAAGGTGGCGCTAAATACAGCTAATGAGCTGTGTAGCAGCAGCTAATGATGCCGTCAACCTCGTCACAATCAAACAGAAGTTCATCTGCAACATTTCAGTGCACCACAGACATCCATCAGCCTCCAGACCAGCTCGTACTGACCTCCAGCTGCCGACAGAAACCAGCTCATACTGACCTCCATCAGCCTCCAGACCAGCTCGTACTGACCTCCAGCTGCCGACAGAAACCAGCTCAAACCTAAATGCTTCTATAGAGCAGCTACTGTATGCCACGGGGATTCAATTCACATCCACCATTTCCTCATTAAAGGTCCAGAACATCACAATAATGTCTAACTTGCACTATGGTTTAGTCCCATATATATTGAATTAGCCAACAGTTGTATTAACGTCTGTATGTAGTCAACAACTGACTCACGTAATTCTCCTGCTCTTCGTTCTCTTTCCTCGTCTCTCCCTCGTGTGTGTACGTCTCACTTGAGTCGGGAAACTTGGCAGAAGACACACGTTTTATTGGCTGAGCAGCATCACGTGATGTGATTTAATACGCATGTAATTGGTCGGTGTGTTTCCTGCACCGCTGGACGAGTGCCGTAAAGGCTGGAAAAGCTGCTGTGTTTCAAAATAGAAACGCTCCGTCAGAATTTAAAGATTCTCAATTATCTCTCAGTTTCAGGTCCAGAGTCCGGACACAATGGTGTCTGGGTCCGGATCTGGACTGTGGTCCGTCTATTAGTGACCCCTGCTATATGCATTGACAATAAAAAGCTTAAACATGACATTCTTAATTAAGCATACTTTTTTATTTGAATTACATTTTTTTAACATTCCTATACTTTCCTGTGATTTTTAATATATATCAAGGTCTAATGTCACTATAATGAAATCAAATATCTGCATAGTAACTAATGATATTAGTGTGTTACGATTGTATTTATGTGACTTTATCCCACTTGATCTCAGTTTACAGTAACTGTTCTGTAGCAGCTCAATACTCACCCCGTTACATTGTGATCTTGTAATATCAGAAGAATATTAATGGGACTGTCTGTGGTGAAAACATGAATTTCACACATGCTAGTTTGTAAGAGATATACGTGTCGATTACAAATAGTTTAATAGACAATCATGATTCAAAGATAAAAAATAGAATCCTACATTAATAATCTTATTGAAGAGAAAGAACAGTAAATACTTTCAATTTAACAAAGCATGAAAAGTGTCAAAACACATTTTACACTTGATTGTTGCCAACTGCACGAGGATGACTTAAACAAGGTTACATGTTACACTGTATACGTGCAATGCATAATACATGTATTATAATATTATGGTATGGTTTGTCATTCAAACCACTAAAGCTAGAAAACTGCTGCTTAAGAGCATTTGTAGTAATGTGTGTGTGTGTGTGTGTGTGTGTGTGTGTGTGTGTGTGTGTGTGTGTGTGTGTGTCGAGTGCCACAGTAAGGGATCACAGAGAGATGGGTGGTTACTGTGTTCAGGAGTCCATAGAGATTAGTTTTGCCTGACGTCTCTCTCTCTCTCTCACCCTTCCTCTTACCATTCATTGTCTGCGTCTCTCGGTTTGTGTATAGCACAGTTAGTGTACTCTGTATAGTTATGTACTAGTTACTGGCAGATGTTTGCCTGACTTTTGACCTGAGAGGAGCAGCTCATGAAACTCAACCATTCCTCTGAAGCTGCAGAGTTGAACAGAGTAATATTTCTACAAAACACAATGACTCCAAGCTCCGGTCTGCCCTAACAGCTGACAGTGCTCAGTGACAGTTGGAACATGGATTGATTGGTACAGTGAGGACAGTTGGAGCACGAGCACGTCTGGATATCCCACATTAGGTGTGATAAACAATCACCACAGATACATTATTAAATATAAAGATGGCCGAATGTCTACTTGGAGGAAATACCATTTCAGTTACACTCACTCAATAGGCAAACCTGTCAGGGTTTCACTTTTTTATCTATTTTGTTAAAATAGTCAGTCGCAATTCATAACTGAATCATACCTATTCTACATAAACGTTGAAACTATTCAATCATTGACTAACTTTTGTTTTGTTTGGGGTTTTTGTTGTATACAAATATGCAATGATGATTGCTGGGAAATGTATGTTGTCCAATGTCAAGTCTCTATTTTGTCATGTGACAAGACATGTTACAATGGTGTGTGTGTGTGTGTGTGTGTGTGTGTGTGTGTAGGTGTGTGTGTCATAATAGCGTGTGCTGTGACCCCTCGTGAATACCTTGTTCTTTGTATTGTCTTATAGCAATGCATACGTAACTGTATGAACTGTTTATTCATTTTATACAAGGCCATTGTATCATGTCGGCTCTGATTCATCACAGGTCAGGGGGACAGAGACACCCCCACTAATCAAGTGCAGCATGTAACTCTCTCAATCACGTCCCGTTCATACTGCAGGACACACAAAGCACCAAAACATTTCTCATGCAATGAAAAAGCAACAAGTCCATTCCTCGCTGACTGTTCATTGCCTTCTCAATGTGATGGATCGCATTTTGAAGATGATGGATGAGGATGAAAAGACTTTTAATTACAGTGGTCACTTGTTTTGAGAGAGCATCAGAACAGCTGGTGCTCATTCACACTGCTGCACCCGGGGGCATCATTTACCCCTCTGTTTTATTATCTTTATGCCTTTTTGCATATCAGACAAAAGTAACACTTATTTCGATTCATAAAATTTGTCAATTAATCAATCAAGAATATATTGTTTTGAATTTGCATCTTCATCTTGGTAGACGTCTAAATTTAGGAAGAAACTGCAGGTGATGCAAAATAATGTTGCTCTGTATTTATTAAATGCATCCCCTCTAACTCATGTTGGCAGTGATGGAATCAAAAGCTGCCAGTTCAGCTCAACAGAAGCTGCATCTTATATACAGTGTGATCAATGGGTAGGCTCCTCAATATTGATGTAAGATAACAATACATACTCAGCATATCTATAACACCAGGCCAGTGTGATCATGTAGAGTGCCAAGTGAACAATTCAGACCGAAGTGCTTTGTTGTTGTTGTTGTTGTTGAGGAGCTTAATTAAAGAAGGACTTTTCTTAGAGAGTAAAAGATTTACAGTGAATTTTGCAATGAAATTGTTATTTTATGTTTTGTGATGTGCGATTTATTTTGTATTTTTCTTAAACTGTGGAGAAAGATTTATTTTCATGATAAGTGTCTTTAAGGGTTAGGGTTCAATGTCTTGGGACAACGTTGGAAATAAGTGTTCTAACTTCAACATGTTGTCCTTTGGATGTTTTTGTTTCTTTTTCTGATAATCCATAAATCTAATCAAAAATCAATCAGTGAGATTATGTTTCCCTCTGCAGCGCACACTTCTACTGAGAAATGTACATCAAGAATTAATTAGGTGTGTGTGGAAATATTCTATGAACTAATATTTGATTTGTATTTTTTAGTTAGTTACATTCATTGTCTTTCATAATAGTAGTCGTGAGTTATGCCAGTAAAGCCAACTGAACTGAGAGAGCGAGTCTGAGGAAGGGTGCATGGAGGATGATGAATTGGACAAGAGGTGGTGTGGATGTTGAGAAATTTAGTTAAGTAATAAGTGAAACATGTTCACTGCTGAATAATTGATTGTCCCCCTGCCCCCCATCCTCCCTGCACTCACTCCCTCATTTGCACTCATACATGCTGATGAAGTGATTTATCTCTGCTTAGCGGTGGAGGGCAGCCCTCCACCACACAGACACACACCTACTGTACTGTACATCCTAGTGACAGGGCCCAGCGAAGCTCATTAAGATTTATGGAGAAGAAGAAGTAGTGCAGGAGGAGGAGGAATACTGAGCATGTCATCTTCTGCGTCTGGAACGAGGGACTCGTCTGTCATTTTCTCCTGGTTGTGATCACATTAATATTTGTAATTTTATGTTTAACCTGTTTTACTAGTACATTATGAGTATGTTTTGATTTATTCTTCTTTCCTTTACATCTCATGTCTATAACTGTATGATCAGCACTTCCCTCACCAACACCTCATTCACTCACTCATTAGTCTGTGTGTGTGTGGGGGGGGGAGGCATGTTTTACCAGTCTTGTGGGCACATAAATGTGTTTGCACAGCTTCCTTATGGGGACAAATGCTCACGGTTGTGTTTACATAACCCTTGAAAATAACATTGACTTACATTCATTTCCTGGAGACTTACCCTAACCCTAACCGCTACCAGCCTAAACCTAAACCTTAACATAAACCTAACCCTTACCTAACCCTTAACATGAACCTGTACCTAAACCTAGCCCTAACCCTTACCTAAACCTTAACATAAACCTAAACCTAGCCCTAACCCTTAACATGAACCTGTACCTAAACCTAACCCTTACCTAAACCTTAACATGAACCTAAACCTAGCCCTAACCCTAAACCTTAACATAAACCTGTACCTAACCCTAACCCTTACCTAAACCTTAACATAAACCTAAACCTAGCCCTAACCCTAAACCTTAACATAAACCCAAACCTAGCCCTAACCCTTACCTAAACCTTAACCTAACCCTAACCCTAACCCTAACCCTAACCCTTACCTAAACCTTAACATAAACATAAACCTAACCCTAACCCTTACCTAAACCTTAACATAAACCTAAACCCAGCCCTAACCCTTACCTAAACCTTAACATAAACCTAAACCCAGCCCTAACCCTTACCTAAACCTTAACCTTAACCTAAACCTAAACCTAAACCTAAACCTAAACCTAAACCTAAACCTAAACCTAAACCTAACCCTAACCCTTACCTAAACCTTAACATAAACATAAACCTAACCCTTACCTAAACCTTAACATAAACATAAACCTAACCCTAACCCTTACCTAAACCTTAACATAAACCTAAACCCAGCCCTAAACCTTAACATAAACCTAAACCCAGCCCTAAACCTTAACATAAACCTAAACCCAGCCCTAACCCTTACCTAAACCTAAACCTTAACCTAACCCTAACCCTAACCCTAACCCTTACCTAACCTTAACCGTAGTGTAACCCTAACACAGTTGTTGTAATTGGAATAAATGTCAGAGCTGTCAAAACAATACTGCATGAATTTGTCAGATTTAGAATTAGATGCAATTAAAAGCAATAAGATCACTTGTGGAAAAAAGCGTGTGTGTGTGTGTGTGTGTGTGTGTGTGTGTGTGTGTGTGTGTGTGTGTGTGTGTGTGTGTGTGTGTGTGTTTACGTGTGAGGGGTAGAGAGAGATGGGAAGTGCGCTGTCACTGTATTTACTACAGATGATTTGTGTCTGCGTTCATTTCCTCTCCTCCGTTTCTCTCTCATGCAGCACCTCAGAAACAAGTGGTCAGATTAGTTCTAAATGTGTGTGTGTGTGTGTGTGTGTGTGTGTCCGTGTGTGTGTGTGTCCGTGTGTGTGTGTGTGTGTGTGTGTGTGTGTGTGTGTGTGTGTGTGTGTGTGTGTGTCCGTGTGTGTGTGTGTGTGTGTGTGTGTGTGTGTGTGTGTGTGTGTGTGTGTGTGTGTGTCCGTGTGTGTGTGTGCTTCCAGCCAATGTAAACTCTCACACACACTCAGGAGGAACACGAACACTTTTAAACCCGCTCTCATGTCTTCTGATAAGAAGCAGAGTAAACTGTACTTTTCAGTGATACGTCTTTGTGTCACATTATGCTCCGTCTTGCTTCTGTTTTCTCTGTGAAGTACATCTTAATGTGCTTTTATTAAAAGTGCCTTTCATTTGCTCCGGGTGCCACAGTGGCTTCACAGACTTGCGCTTTTATTTAATCTCTTATTCATGATGGTCATGTTCCTTCTTCCTCAGCCTGTCCTCACAGTCCATGTCAGTGTGCAGCGGAGGACATATAGATGTATGATAAAATGGAATGGGGGAATGAAAGGGCGATAGGACATCCATGCAAATTCAAATTCCGCCGTCCTCTTCATATTTAAGAGCCATAACCCGTTGCATGGAATATGAATCTGCATGTCCATTCCACCATGTCCATGCCTTACATCTATAAATGTGTGAGGAATGTGGGCGCAACGCTGTTTCTGAGCAGAAATCTACAAATGCAGGGCCGAGGCTCTGAGGCTCTTCTGAGGTGTTGTACTGTCAGCTGTACGAGCGCTGTATGAAGTAAATGAGCCGAACTCATCGGCTCTTCACGTGTTTGATGTTCGATGAAATCCGGTTGGACTCAGAGACAAGAGTCTGTTCATTGGGAGAGCTGTGCGTAGCGTACACAGCTTGCTCCAATGTACGTCGTTTAGCGACAGCCCTCATTTCCCTGAATCTACAAGGGATTCAGGGAAGTTTTGAAGCCTCGAGTTTGGTGATTTTGCCAGAGTGACCCGAGCACTGAGTGCCTTTATTACAAGTATTCCACGTGTGAATGCAGCAGCCCCACTTGACCTGTTGACCTGCTCACAGGCTTCCCTCCGTTTAGTCTGTGTTTATCCCAGCATCCGCTGACCAAATAGCGTCATCATTATTTTCATGTCTTGTTGTGCAGACCAAGCTCTGTTTTCGAAGCACCACTCATCTCTGCGAGGCGCATGTTGTATACACCAAAAAAGCCTCCCACCTGTGAGAAGCTGCTAATGTGAAGCAGTAGCAGCAGGAAGTTCCGTTACAAGTTACAGAAGAACTGAGCGCTCTGGGCTCTCTCTCTAGTCGCTCACACAGCCACACGCAGTGAGTAGTTGTTGGGCAAGATGCTGCTTCACAACAGCACAGGTCGGTGCCCGGAGACACATGCCTGAATGTTCTACTTCCTTTAGAAGTTTAATCTGCTGTTACAAACTGCTGTGGGCCACGTGACGTATCAACGAGTAACCTGCTCTCAAGCTGCATTGCCACAACTTATCAAACACCCGTGAGGCAAAATGACCTTTGTTTCCACGTTTGTATATCTCACAGTGCAGGAAGGACAGTCACTAATTTATTGGAAGATGAACTATTCTTCTTTTCTCTCCTTTTTCATTTTGTTTCTCCATCCATCCCCTCATTCACACTAGCCCGTGTGTGTGTGTGTGTGTGTGTGTGTGTGTGTGTGTGTGTGTGTGTGTGTGTGTGTGTGTGTGTGTGTGTGTGTGTGTGTGTATGCAATGGAGCAAATATGCATCACTTCCTTTTCAAAGCTGCGCCGAACGCCAGCTCCTGTTATTGTTGTTATCAATCATCCTCTAAAGATCGCTGTGGTAACAGTAGCCCGGGTCACCGCACCATTCCCCCCCCCCTCCACCACCACACCAATGTGATAAGGTTAGGGGGGGGGACGGGGGAAAACGCTGCGAAAAAAGTTTAACAAAGCATATTTCCTCTTTTATGACTCCGTATGACCTTTAGGGATATTAACATCTGACATGATGAATCATGAGCTGGTGAGGGAAGAAAAAGAGGAGAGATGGATGAAAAAAGAGAGGAGGGGGGACGGTCTCATTTCTCATTAGAAAGCTGTGATTTGAAGAGATAGAGACTTTTCCCTTACCCCCACGAGCACACACACACACACACACACACACACACACTCATGCATATATGAGTATGCTGTACAATATATACCGAGAGAGGAGTGTGTGATATTAGTGAGAATGAAAATGAAAAGCCCTTCTCTCCAGCCGCTTCCTGCCCATGTCAGCACTCCCGAGCCTGGAGTCCTATTAGCCCTGTAGTGATCGGCAGCCACCCTCCCACCCCCTAACACACACACACACACACACACACACACACAAAGGCTGCACACACTGCAACATGCACACTCAATTAAAGTCTGACCTTCTACCCTCTCTGGGCACTGACGGAGTGTGTTATACTACAGTATCTGTGTGAGCACGCGTCTGTCTGTGTGTTTCTGTCTGTGTCAGCATGTATAGTCGGCTCCACAAGTCTTTAGACGGTGACACATTCTTTTTTGATATTTTTTGGATCTGTGCAAGTTTGAAGTGCAGACGTTCAGCTTCACTTTACAGCAGCATTGGGTGTTGTAGACCCCACATTCCAAATGAACTGTTCATTGAAGTCATATTTAATACATGGTTGCAATTTCTGTCTTTGGTCTCGAAAAAAGTCTTTTTGTCAGTTGGTTCATTGTGCTGCTGCAGTGTAAAGGCGTCTGAGTTTAACCTGAGCCAATAGGATTGCTCTGTACACCTCACAATTACTTTTTTTTTCTGAGCATTAGATTTATTGATTGCTGTTGAGATGCAAAGATAATTTCAACCAATTTAATAAATTGTTTGTAAAACACATTACTCTCACTATTTAATCTCTCAGTCTTTAAGTAAATGGAAGGACATTTAGTTCATTACCGGGCCGTTCTGGTAGGATGTATTTAACATCAGACTAACGTTAAACGGGCATCATACTCCCGTAACGAGGTCCATGTCTGACATACGTTTTACTACTGGCTGCCTCTCTATTTCTCCCTCCTTTCCTCCTTCGTGTTCAGCCTCTCAGACCGAGCAGACACGAGCAGGAGTCACCACCCTCCTCTTCTTCAAGTCTTCAGATAAGAAATGACTGAGTTTGGGGGAGTTGAAATAGAAACCCTGCCTCTGGTCTTGTTCACCCCTCAGTGTGATAACAGTCTCTAGAAATCACAAAGGCCACGAGGATGGAGGAGAGATTTCAAGCGGCGCTTAGGGACTAATCTCCGCTCTGAGGGGGGGAGGAGGAGCATGCAGATAAGGCCGGCTGGACTGGAGAAGATCAGTTAAGAAAAAAAACACTTTACAAAGGCCAGCCTTATTCTACTCGCACTGCTGCTGTGAGTACACGGCCACTTGTTTTTCTTCCTCTGCATTCTGGGCCACACACTGTCACAGGAAACACAAAGTCCACAGTCAGTTTAAGTGTAGAGCAGTGTTTTGTAAAGCAAGACAGGGCAGAGCACTGCAGGAGTTAAATCAATTCAAAGTGTTGGTTGTGTTTGTCCAGTTCTGTGGAGTTACCCTTCCTATGAATATGAATGATAATAGGCAAGCCAAACAAATGTTTAAATGGGGGTGAACCACAACATGGGCCCAGTATAATGGACATGTATAACATGTGCTGTACCAGTGGGTTTGGAGAACAGTTTCTGTTTCACTAGGTTTCATGTAAATGTCACTGAGAAACTGAGATCTGGAGTAAACCGAAATAGCATATTTAATAAAAATTCATCTAAGAAAAAAAGCTATATTTGTGCTCTAATAGTTGAACTGTGAGCTGCTTTGGAAGAACAAAGTAGAATTTGTCCAGTGTGTGATCAATTCATTCATTTATTCCTAAAGCTCAAGCGAAGCATATGGTTGGTCCAAAATGTAAAGACACTAATCTGAGACTCTGAGTGTGTCAGTGGCAACAACAAGCCCTTTTAGTGGACGTACATTGACGATTACATTACAGCACGTTTAGCAGCTGCCGGCTGCAGCGTTCTCCCTAAATACTGGACCCATTTCAAAAAGTGTTGTACCCATTAGTCACTCAGACACAAACACATGGTCCAGGTTCAAAAACACCAAAGTCACCCTTTATTAATGCCACTAAAACAAATTTAAGATTAGCTGGAATGTACAGTACTCATCAGAGACTTCCAGCACACATTCTTCTTCTACATCAATAGCACAGAGCCACTTAAGCATGTGACCCTGAAATTGTCCTCTTTTTGGAGAGAGAAACATGCTGTACCCGACGTCTGCCGACTCAAGCATTTGCATTATTCAAAACACATTATGCAAGACATTCAGCAGGTGGGAAGCCACCTTCACCCAGAGGAATTCCTGAGTAGACAAGCATCTTAGGATTTCGGTGTGTGTGTGTGTGTGTGTGTGTGTGATGGGAATATCCATGGGTGGAATGCAAAAGGACACTCCAGGGCACTTTGGGGCACTCTGTACCCATTAGTCAGGGCAGGCAGACAGGGACATGGCAGCAGTGGAGCACAAGAACAAGTGGACGACGGATGGGGGAGCAGACAGACAGGAAGAGAGATGGAGGGAGGCCAAAAATAGGTCCCCAGGTGTTAAGGCGCCGATGAAATATTTGGGGATTTTTAAAGGGTAACGAAAAGCATACGAACGGGGACGGAAAAAGCTGAAGTGGGCAAACAAGGCTGGGTGGTTTGTCTTTTGGTTCCATACAGAATGCGTGTGGGTGCACACACTTGACCTGCGTCCCTCAGTGCAATAGAAACGTTGTATTCGCAGTATGAAATATTGTGTGCTTGACTGTGCTCAAGTGGTCCTTCGGAGGTAGACCCAACAAAATGACAACAAGTTTCATCAAATTGAATTCACTAGCAGTAAAAGCAGAGCGATCAGAAGAATGAGAATGATATTTCTATATTTCAAAACGAAATCAGCAGCAACAAACATGCTCAAAGTGTAATCTAATGCCGCATTCTGCTGTATCGTGCTGTGTGCTTGCTGAGCGGAGTTTGACATGAATATACATGAAAATCAAAAGGAAACGTGCTGGTGAGGTGCAGGGCTGTCAATAAAACAACTACTACTTACTGCTTCCTTCCAGTGGCAGAAGATAGAAGATACTGGCAGAAGGTACTGCATATACAATATGTGTGTAGCTGTTTCATTTTATTTGTATCATTTTTCAGCAATCAGGAATCTGGCCATCTGAATCACTTTAAATCATCCACAATCACATTGTTCCCAACCCTACACACGGGGGCTTTAAACAAGTGAGCAAGTGCACAAATACTAGTGGTGATAGAAAACATGTGAGTGCTTCTTATCTATATTCTATTCAGAAGTCGTTGTAGGGAACCAGAGTAATGTGAGGTGAAATTGTTCGTCACTGTCTACGGCCCAGGGAGCTTCCCCAAAGGGATCCTGGAATGCATTTGAAAGAATGAAAATAACAAAACAACAAGTACACTGCAGCAGCATACTTTTCTGAGGAGTACAGAATAGTTTTCATTCACTCACTCACTCACTCACTGCCCTCTGTGGCCCAAATGCTCAGTGTAGTTAGAAAAGCAATGCTCTGCAGCCAGACGAGCTCTCTGTCACGTCAAGTGAATGTGTTGTTGTCCGGGTGGAAACAAACCCTTACACACATCGGGCTTATACACACTGTGCAGCGCCAGACACAGGTTCTGATAACGATAAGGAAAGAACAAGATTTATTTTCATAAATCAGGGAAAATACCCGGGAGGAAACAGGGAGAGGACAATGAACAACAGAAGTCTCAATCAGCCCTCATTGATCTGATCCTATGTTTCAACATAAATATATCACAAAACAAAGTTACTGCAGAGCGTTCCTCAGAGAAAGGTCGGCCTGTTTGTCGTCCTTGACTTTCGTGGCTTCTGTTCTTTCATTTCCCGTCTTCCTCCCTTCACTCTCCAACCTTCTCTGGTGTGTGTAATAAAACACTGTGTGTGTGACAGGCTGGCTTTGGGGAGCGGACTAGGGAATGGCATGGAGATTAAATAGGCATCTCACTCCCCCTTTATTACAGGAAACTATAGGGCCATTCTGGAGGAATTGAGCAATGGGTAGATGAAGGGGTGAAGTGTGAGTGTGTGTGTGTGTGTGTGTGTGAGGGTGTATGGTGGGGAAGGGGAGTGCGGGGGGTTGCAGGACTTTGGGAAATTGTATTTTTATTTACTGTGCCAGGTACCTGCCATCTCTTCTGTGATGCAGTAAGAGACCTTTTGCACTATGTCTGTGTGTGTGTGTGTGTGTGTGTCTGTGTGTGTGTGTGTGTGTGTGTGTGTGTGTGTGTGTGTGTGTGTGTGTGTCCCTGTAAGTGTTTTCCCGTGTGCTGTATGTGCTATTTCCTTTTATTGCATATGCTTTCTTTGCAACATATGTGCTCGTCTCAACAGAACAAGCCATTCATTTACGATTCATCAACAACAAATTTAGCGTGTTACAGTAATTCAGTAGTTATTACTTTGGTTTGCGGTCCGTATTGAGTGGAACTCACCCACAACATATGTAGGAGTCCTCATGCCGTTGCCTTTAAGCCTCATGGTTGGAGGCCCAGGTGCTGCACTGTGTCTGCTGCTCCTAAACAGGAGGATAGTTCTCCTCATCCATAGTAAAGCTTAACTGAATGTAAAGGAAACATCCCTTCAGGAAGCACTGTGCCCGATGTGTATAGTGAAGCAGACAGGAAGTTGGTCAGATTGTTGCTTTGTGCTGAAGCTTTTTTTTTAGCTGCAACCACAATCTTTATATCATCGTATTTTTACCATAGTTGCTTTGTGCAAATTTTGTAGAAAGAAAGGGTAACACTTTATAATAACTACACGCTATGAAGCATTAGTTAAGCATGAGTAAACACTTAATTCATCCTTTATAAAGCATTGTTCCTACATTAACACTCAG
The DNA here is from genome assembly GCA_032191485.1 of Leptoclinus maculatus. Lineage (NCBI taxonomy): Eukaryota > Metazoa > Chordata > Actinopteri > Perciformes > Stichaeidae > Leptoclinus > Leptoclinus maculatus. The sequence goes on from JAVDOI010000015.1 coordinate 16,954,875, forward strand.
TATGCTATTCATAACAACGGTTATAAATGTTTTATTCCTGATTAATAAGCTCGTCTATTATGTGTTTTGTTATTGTGTTTTCATACTTTATAAATGATGGATTATATATATTACAAACCAGTTATTAAGGAGTTGTAGATGATTAATAACATCATTTATAAAGTGTAAGTAAATAATTAAGAAATGATTTAGATGCACAACTATTGTGAAGCACACATGAACTGTAAAGGAACAAAGCAGTGAATGCTCTCCAGTAGGACAGACTTCAGCCTCCAGCAGAGCTACGAGAGAGAACGACACCGAGGGAACGAGTGAGAGACGGGTTGACCACATTTATGGATCATAATCTAATAAACCTTTATGTGTAAGTGTTCATTTTAAAGTAAATTTGATGTGAGAGAGAGAGAGAGAGAGAGAGAGAGAGAGAGAGAGAGAGAGAGAGAGCAAGACCTGCAACTATTTTTGAAAAATAAAACTTAAGACTACTATATTCAGACGATAGTATGGACGGAAATCATTTCACAAATAATGCTGACAGGCCATGTGGACGGAGATGTTTTTTTGTTTTAAACCCTGGTTTATGTTTGGTGCAGGTATGATTTCCTTCTCTCTTATGCTTGTCTCAACTAAAATCAATATAATCCAACCCAACCCAGCCCAATCATCATGGCCTTCAGTAAAGAACCAAACTAAATGTGGCCATTGATAAATTGATCAGGTCTCAGGTCATGTGGCAGTTCGACTTGGATCCCCTCATTTGCATGCCTATCCCCTCTCTGTTTGCGCCAAGATTGTTAATTGATTAGCATATCCAGCAGCACCCAGCGGGGCAGGCCCATTGATCAAGCACATGGATTGGTGGGAACCACAGGGTGGAACACAGATGCGGGCCAGTACATCCAATTATAGAAGTCTCATCAGGGAGCGAGGGCATCCTTTCCCTCTGCTCTATTCGGCTGCAAAGGGCCTAGCCTCTTGTTAGCTGCCAAGCTATCATTTTGATCTTGTCGTTATCAGATCACTGAGCTGGTAATGGCTATTTAGGTATTGACTCAGTGTGGTTATTGAAATCCCATTGTCATAAAATCATTATGATTGTAGTGGTAGAAAAAAAAAATCTCCATTTTATAGATTTACACTGTTGGACGTCATTTGTGATCGTCAACACATTAGCTGAACTCGTTTTCTTACCTCAGCTAAAAAGCCCATATGGGGTTATTCGTGCACATGTGTTTTTCAATCATATCCCTTCATTAGGCCTCTTCTCAGGACACGGGGGTCAGGTACACACTGATCTGGACTAACACAAACATGTCATGATAAGAAGAAGTAAGTGGAACAAAGCTCTGTCAGCAGGTGAAGTACAGTCACTCACTAGTCCTTCATTTACTTGATACATATCGGGGTGACAGTATGTGAATTAGAAGTATTTATTAACCGAATGATAGAACAGTCCTCCAGATCAGAGGTGCTTTGATCTTCTGTGCACTTTCTCTTTGTGTAGGTGCTTCAGGAGTTTAGTTTGGGTGTGTGATATTGATGTGTTTTGATTCCTGCATCGATTGTTCATTTGTAAGTCGAAGTGGAATGCTGTCCCTGTCAGTCTCCCTGCCCCCCCCCCCCCCCCCCCCCCAAGCTCTTTGTCTCTCTCTGTGTCTCCCCAGTCTCTCCCACTCTCCATCAGTCTCTCTCCGTCCTGTCTTCCTCTGTCTCGCAGACAGAAAGCGTGCAGTGATAGAGGGCCCATATGAATAATGTAGTGTTGTTATCACTCTGCTCCGGTTCCTTTTACAATGAAACAGTCTTAAATCATCAAACATTTAGCAGGGCTTCTCTCTCCATTAAAGGAAAGGGCTACTAAAGAGGTCTATAGGCCAGCTTCAACCTCAAATCCTCGTGGACTAAAAGCACATAGTGTGACAAAATAACTTTTTCATTTCGCTAATACCTCTGGAGAGAACTCATTTATAGAATTTAGAGTTTCCAGAACTTATTTATATTGTTTTTATTCTTCCCAATAATAATAATAATAAGGTCCGTGACAAGGCCCAGGCAGATCCTTGGCTGATCTCCACTGGGTGCTTGTCTAGAATTAAATCTCCCTCGATGACGTCGTGGCCTCGTAATGCCCCTCAACTCCATACGTGTAAACTAGTTGCGATGCTTCATCTAACCACCAGGAGGAGCAGTGATTGTGGGAGCTGACGTGCTTTACAGTAATCCTGCACATTTCCAGTTCCCCAGTGAGCCTGGAATCAGCTGTTCTGATCGTATGAGGAAATGTGCTTCGAACACAGAGAAAAAGCGCTTGCTGTTACTATAAGGTCATGAAAATATTACACTGCTGTTTTATGCATTAGCTCACGTACAGTATAGGTTATAGTCCAAATCGATCCAGGTGGGAAATGAATGATATATAAGAAATAAAGGTGAGTGTGTGGGCAGCAACACAAATGTGTTTTTACACAAACACCAAAAAATAACTACACAGCCTTTCACAAATTGTATATGATTTAGTTTAAAGGGAGACTCTCTCCCAGCTGGCTGCCAGACAAAGGGCCTCCGGCTGGGACCAGCAGTTTCATAAGACTCCCACTTTATGGGAACAGGTGACTGAATCACAAACACGGTCAGTCAAACAATCATGGTTAGAAACGCACTAAGCGCCAAAATATCATTTTTAATTTACGGGAACGTCGTTACTGTCTTTGTGAGAGATCCCAGCGGCACAGCTTATCTCACTCATTCATTAGCTACTCCTTGTCCTTATCCACCTTCGATTCAACGTTTGCAATTCAGACGCTCGATTTCTCCCCTCGCTCTCTTATTCAACTGTATCAGCATTGCCTCCATTGTTCCCTATCGATACAGCCCCCTGTCCAAGGCCCTCTCATCTGATTCTCATTTGAGCCGGCCACAGCCAGGTTAGAGTCATTTAGCCTAATGGTTTTCAGTGGCCATGTCTGATAGTCAATACAGTGTGTATGCACGTGTGTGGCAGCTCAGCTGATGCTATCCTGTGGTCTGATACCCCTGAGGCTTCTTCACTTATTAAAGTACATCCGAATGCAAACAAATAACAGTAGCATTTCAATTTACCTGAGCACACGCACATGGATCCACACAGAATGAGGCCAGTCATTACGGAGATGAGAGCGGTGCCTCGTGAGGGCTGATGATATCTGGTTGAGTCCCGAAGGGAAGCTGTAGATTGCTAACAGTTATCCAGCTGCCGTTATCGCTGATCATGATACACTTAGGGCCCCGCTGATTCCCACCGCCTCCTCATAATGAGATCAGAGACATACAGTGTGAGTGTGAAAGCTGTCTATTGTAACAAGTTGTTTATCTGCTACAGCATTGAGTCCCTTTTCTTCGACATGGGCGTAACATCGTCCAAGTCGTTACATAAGTGATGACTGCATATTTGTCTTCATGCCTGCTAGCTGGGCCTTCCTGAGGTCTTCTATTCAACGATGATGAGATGTGAGAGAAAAAACTGTTCTGGGCTTTACAGCTCAGATCCGGGATCTCACCGGTTTAAATGATATGAAGGCTGAAAGTTAGGCATAATTAAGGGCGTGGCAGTGTTGAGTGACAGGTGGGTGCTGTCTCAGGTCGCCCATTTTTGGATTAACCGGGAGGCAGACCGGCACTGCCAAGACGGCAACGGCCGGAGCCCCGTTGAGCTTCACAACGGCTCTTCAGAAACCTGTGATACTACGTCTATAGTTCATACAATCTGTGGCTAAAACATGCAGGATCACTAAGTTGTACAATATTTTATATTAAAGGCTCTTTCTCTCCCAGCTGTTCTTTTACTGGCACTCCTAGCATCTGCCTATGCTAGCAGCCTGCTGTGCAATATGTGTTCATAACAATGATCCCAAGAAATCTTACTTTGGTTCCTTTACACCACTATGCTGTCGGGGGGGAAATGTACAGAGCAAACCGCTGTACAACAGATTAGAAAATGACTCTTTCATCCTGGATGTTTTTAAAATGACTTGTGAAAATAGGAATCAGGAAGAAATGACGCTAATCATATTACTTGATTTTTCAAATACTTGTATACACTTGTAAATATTGTAAGACACTGTACTACAGATGTTGATAGAGGGTGGGCCTGTATGAATATAGTCACACACACACACACACACACACACTCAAGCACTACCCCTTCATTTTTATGAGTCTGAACGTGTCTTCTTCCGTCGGGTGTGCCGCCGGTGTTGGTGGCTTTGTGCCGGGGTCTGATTGAATCGGGGACACAGGCCGATTTACATATGTTTGCCATTGTTACGGGGGTTAGTGAATATCATGTAGCAGGCCTGGAGGGAGCTGGCAGCCAGCGGACCTGCGACACACTCTGAATTCTAAGCAGTCCTCTCCACCAGCCTCCCTGCTCTACTCCTCCATGAACATGATTTCTCTCTCTCACTCGCTCCCTCTTTCTCATTCCCTCACTTGCTGGCTTTCTTGTTCTACAGCTATCCTCGCACACACACACACACACACACACACACACACACACACAGAGGAGTTGGGTCGTAGAGTGTCCCTGCTTGGCCGGTGAGGGACTGGGAGTGTCGGCCAATCTCTGCTCAGCCGAGTGTTAAATTAGATTCCGTTGCCTCTCTGTCAGTGTTGTGTGTGTGTGTGTGTGTGTGTGTGTGTGTGTGTGTGTGAGCGCGTCTCACACTCATGCATAACTCACTCACAGGGACTGGGTCACTGTCACACACACTGGCATTCATAGTAGGAAAGTACTCTCGGGGTGAAGTCAGCGGGTTGGCTGAGCCGTGTCCGCTCTCATGTTGATGATGATGATCATGATGATGATGCAGAGTTAAAGCGGTGCGTGTGTGTTGGCTAATATTTAGTTAGTCACACTGGAATAATACATATTGTGTTTGTTTCCTCCTTAGCGACCTGTGCTGTTCCGTTTTCATCCGTCTTCCCTGTTCCTTCTCTGCTCTGCGTAGGCAGCTTGCACATTCAGCCGTAATTAAAGCAAATAGAGAATTAGCGTATATTTAGCAGGGGAGGGTTTAACTTCATGACTGTATTATGCTGCGAACAGATGGAGGCTATTCCACGCTGCACAATATATTATGACAGTATATTTTCAATGTAATGTTATCTAATGATTATATGACCAGTGAGGCGTGCTTAGCTTGGTAATAGGTGAGTGGTGTGTGTGTGTGTGTGTGTGTGTGTGTGTGTGTGTGTGTGTGTGTGTGTGTGCACAGGTAACTGGAACTTTTCCTCCGGCTGCTGTTTCGAGGCCGATTTATTGTGGCCGTCAGACTTATAGATGGCGGTGTTGGTGCAACGGTCCTCTCTTGGGAAGGACCCAGTCTTGTGAAAACTGGGTCTAATGGTGCCCGAATGAAATAATAGTCCGGCTGATGGGAGAACATCAGCAAGACAATGAATGAGACAAAGCAGAAAAGAAAGTGAAGGGGAGCTGAAAACCTGTATTTTTTATTGGTGGTCTTGTTAGTTTCGTTTGAGCATTTTTCTCCAGAACTTCATAAAGATTGAATATGGTTCAAGCATTTAGATCACCAGTCCTCACTGGCACTGTTTTACAAATTGTTATTAAGCTTTTTCAGTCATTCTTTTCTGCTGAAACACGTGTTCCTATTGCTACATATGTTTCAGTCCACACACTAAGTCTATGTCCTTGGCTAACTGGAGCATACATCTCGTAGAAGGCAAATCAAAATCACACTAATCGTTCTGCACTGTGTGATGCTCAAGGACATGTTTGACTGTGAGCAGATAAAGCTTCAGCGGCGGTGAGAAATAGGACAATGGAAAGCCCTGTTACCTCTGAGGTGAAGCTGTTTGACATACTGGAAACTCTTATAGTACTTTCAGACTTCTGCAGCCTCCTATGTGTCCAATAAACTATTTCTATGGTTGGACAAACTTCATAACTTTGTATCACATCTCATCAGCAGTTGGAGTATGAAACTAACTCTGTACAATACCACATATGACCACCTGTTCATACTTATACTATAGGTCACGTGATGACAAATGAGCACATTTTGTTTGATGATGATGTCACCGAGGGATTTGGATGAATGCAAAAAAAAAGTCAGTGAGATGATCTTGAATCAAGATTTGAAAAGCAAAAGAGGGAGCGCCACACATTCCATATTTAGAAAACACCCATCCGCAGCCTTCGGGAGCAATTTGGGGTCCAGTATCTTGCCCAAGGACACTTGGACATGGAGTCGGACATTAAGATCTTCTGATTAGAGGACTACCCGCTTCACCTCTGAGCCACGGCCGCCTGCAAAGCAGTAGAATAAAGAACCCAGTCACAAGGAAAAGATGTTGGCACTGTACTCGTCTGAAATCAGAGATATGTTGAATGTCGACGTTTTTGAACAAGGGAAGTAGTATATAAACATAGCACAAAAAGTTCGGAAATTTGGGTTTGGTAGATTATTTCTCTGTTGTAACAATGCTTCTTGGCAATGAATCTTATACCGTTGGAAAGCCTGTTTAGTTCCCTTTTCAACGGTGCCCCATTTGTAAGGAACATGCATTTGTGGGATGAGCAGCACAGCTGAGTATGTGGGTTGCGCCCATGAAAAATGTGCCAAATCTTCTCTGTCAAACAGTTTATTCTGCCGTTGACTCTTGTTTGGTGTTGTTTGGTGGATTGGATGATTGAAGTCTGAAGAAACAAGCAAGGGCGTAGGTTTGGTCTCAGCATTGGTAGGACACTGCCATATAAAAAAAAAAACTGAGTTGATATTCTGTTGAACAGGCAAACTTTATTAAAATATATTAATATTTGTGTAACTTGGAGCTGATTTAAACATAACAGTAATAAAACCTTAGTTTAAATACAAAACAGTATTCTGCACCAAATAAATAATAATAATAATAAATAATTAAATAAATGAATAAAAAACGTTCTGCTAAAATGCCAATATACAGTAACAGTATATTCTATATCCAAAATATATATAAAAAACGTTTCCCAGTTGTGCAGCCAAAAAAGACAAAAAAATTAAAAATAAATCTATTCTGCAGCACTAAATAGGTTATAAATAAAGTGCTTTCCTCCTTTATGCAATTATTAGTAGTGCTGGGCAACGATTAACATTTTTAATCGCGATTAATCTCATTGTTATGGCAACGTTCAATAATGAATTCAAAAGTAGTGTATTGCGCACTTTTATTTAAAAAGTGCTGCTATATGAACAAAAGGGCAATAACATTTGGTTTGCAAACACTTATTAAAACAAATAATGTTATTTTTAACAGCAGTATTCCCTTTACACAGTAGCAGTTCTATCTCTTCACTATCTGTGCTCAGTGTGCTGACTGTATGTGAAACGTTCCACTGCTGTGCAACAGGAATACAATGTTTCAGCACGTTTCAGCAAAAATGTCTTCATGACAGTCCGAGCATGTGAATGCAGCTCTACTGTTCATCAATATAATGCTGTAACTCCGAGGTGATGATGGTTACCCAGCGATCACAGAATAAAGACACTTTATGCACAATTTAGGTGTATTTTCCCTTTAACTCACGAGATGCAGGTTTTATACTTAATGTGAATATAATTCGTACTTTCTTGGCATCTTATTCTGAAAACCGGATGTTCATATGAAGAAACCGGATGTTGTCTCACGTTAATCTTTCCGGTTAACTTCCAAAGTCCTTCGCTCGCTCCCGATCTGTGCCGTTTGAATGCGTTTACCGTGAATGTCAGCATATAGGTGCACTAACATGTGAGTGTCTGCTGAGTTGACCACGGAGATCTGAGTGTCTGCTGACTTTTCCGCAGCGATGTCCAGTAGTCTCCATTCCTCCACCGCTGCCAGTGAGCAACGGACTTTCAAAATAAAAAAAACGCGCTATAAAATAATTGTCCGCCTTAATTAATTAATGCGTTAACGCGTTATTATCGCGTTAACTTGCCCAGCACTAATAATAATACCAATGAGTTTGCAAATATATTTTTTCTAACAGGCAATTCAAATTAACAAAACATTGGTGGGGACAATTGTGTCTTTTTCCTTTGGTCGTGACTAGTCCCTATGGACCATATGCAAACCTACGCCCTTGGAAACAAGACATATTGGCTATTTAACAATGTATTCATTGAACAAACAGGAGCCTCAGTAGGTGTGGAAGAACCATACACAGCCACAGCAGCCTGGCTCCTCCTCCTCATGCTGCTCACACACTGCTGTGGGATGCATCCCATTCTTCAACAAGCATTTGTCGCAAGTCAGCCAACGTGGTTGTGTTGGTCACTCTGGCACGAACAGCTGATCCCACAAGTGTTCAATGTTGTTGAGGTCAGGACTGCTGGCAGGCCATTCCATCCTCTTGATCAACAGATCAAGAAAGTGACAGAATCCATGGATGAAGGCTTATTGCACTTATTGAAAAGAAGGGGGGCTGTATTGGTCACAGATTTTTTGAAACGTCAGAAATGTTTATTTGTAAATTTTGAGTTGTTTGTTTATTATTCTCACTTTAACAGATGAAAATAAACAAGTGAGATGGGAACATTTTCGTTTTTCATTTAGTTGCATATTAATTGTGCACACACAGATATTCTCCTAAAACAGCCAAAACCTCACTTTTACTTTATTAAATATTCAGGTTTGAGGTTTATTAACATTTTGGATTGACAGAGAGCTCTGTCGTTGTTCAATAATAAAATGAATCCTCAATCCTCAAAAATACAACTTGCCTAATAATTGTGCACGCAGTGTATATGAAACTAAATCATGATCTTTTTTCTAACCATATCCAAGTAGTTTTGTTGCCTAAACCTCACGAATCGTTTCACAACGTTATCCACCAAAGATTGTGCGTTTAAGCTTCATAGCAGGCTGATATGAAACTGTATCTAGTGTGACCTGGGTGTCCAACTCACACTGCACTGAACTGCTTCCCACTTGGTGGGGCTACACTGACATGGAGTGTCATCGTCGATAGGGATATTTTTACACTAAAGTTGCTGAGTTTCTATATTATTTTGTTTCCTAAGGAATATACTCTTGTCAATGTGTAAAACTTGGGGAACAGCATTTGGACAGTTATGTGATGCTTAGTCTTTTTCTTGTTAAAAACTGTACGGAAGTCATTTATACCTGAGATCAGATCAGTGTGGTGACCACAGTCCCATCACATTCTAAACAATGAGTTGTGTGTGTATTTGCAGCTGCATTAACCTGTCCTTTCCTAAACATATGATACAAAATCAATCAAACTCCATCATATCCATTATGTCAGAGGTGGACCACGCTGACTGGACCACATGGAGTGATGTACGGATGAACAAGAGTTGTTGGGCTTAAATTAGAGACTCTATAAAATAAGTGTCTCATGCTAAAGGAAAGAAGCAGGCTCATTCATCTTCTCCCCTTAAATTATTCCTTTCAACTTCTGCACTTTAGGTGAGACAACATGTTAAACCTAATGAAAGTGAAATCCAGCTCAGCCGACAATGTTACATCTGTTCACTGACAACATCTCTGCAGTATTCTGGGAGAGTGCTCCCTCTCCTTTCCTCCCATCTTTCTTTCTCTCCCTCCATCTACTTCTTTCCCTCTGTCCTCTTTCTTGTCTGATGTCTGCAGTGCACATCAATATTAATCGCCCCCTAAAGCAGCAAGTTTCTGGCATGTTTACACAGTCTGGCCAAAAAAGCTGCATAAGCCAAAAGACTGCAGTCTGCCTGAGAATGTATGTGCTTCCTTATACATTCAACAAAAGAGACCCGGACCCTTTGATGCTGAGGGTTCGTAGGTGGACGTTGTGTGTCTTTTGAAGTGTACATTTCATTTATTTTCTGTCTATGTATGAGGTTGTATGACAAGACGTTCTTTTTGGTAGCTTAAAATCTGTGTGTGTGTGTGTGTGTGTGTGTGTGTGTGTGTGTGTGTGTGTGTGTGTGTGTGTGTGTGTGTGTGTGTGTGTGTGTGTGTGTGTGTGTTTGAATGTCCCTGGCTGATCGGCCTCAATGGCTCTCGGCCCCAATCTTCATTAGTTGTCTCTGTCAACCTGGAACAATAAAGCTGTGGTGATGGGAGTGTAAAGGACCCAGCAAGTGTCACACCGGCTGTATCACACACACACATTCCCCCCCCCCCCCCCCCCCCCCCCCCCACCCACACCCACACACACAAATGCAGAATAGTCTGTGGTATTTGTGATAGTAACGGTGTGTGTCTTCAACTTAAGTGAGTTCTCGGCTTCATTTTGACTCCAGTGCATTCTGTATCACATCTCTGCCAACTCCACCTCTTACTCTAAGATCATCACAATGTATCACAGCCTGCACACATACACAGATATACACAGGGCGGTGTAGCTCCAGGGGTGTAGGCGGAGGGGGTTCTGAAGCACGTCTGCCCAGCAGAAAGCTTGGGTAATGGTTAGTAGGGGTGGAGAGGAGCCCCAGGCTACTCTGGAAAATAGTTGAAGAGAAGGGAATCAATATTAGACACACTCCTGCTGTGCAAGCATATGTGTGTGTGTGTGTGTGTGTGTGTGTGTGTGTGTGTGTGTGTGTGTGTGTGTGTGTGTGAGAGAGAGAGAGAAAGAGAGAGAGAGAGTACTTTTTAATTACCCTGCAATGAATGAACCTGTTTTTTTCTCTGTAATCCTCTAACATTGACTCACATCCTGCTGTAAATTAGCCTTTTGTTCACCTCAACATGTTGGCTTCTTCTGCCCTGTTTACAGTATCACGGGTCGTACCATCCAAAACCTCTTTCCTTCTATCTGAGCCATATATTAGATACTGAATATGGACACACACTAACACTTCTTACATGATGGGATTCATTTATTCTGCCGTTAAAAGTGCCTGATGGAGCATTTAGTAAAATGAATCTATGTTACTGCAGTTTGGAGGTTTCTGTCTCGCACCATTGGCGTACACCGTGTTTTTAATTGTATTCATTAAGACCGCTTTTCCCATAAAATCCCCTGCCTCCTGCCTTTTATCATACTACACTGAATTATCTTGTTGGAGGTGTTCTGCCTTTGTCAGAAATGCAGATCTCTTTGAACTGCAAGAACCCCTTCCTCATGTTTGGTGCAGTAAAGCAAACCATGCAGATGCACCATCTTCAACAAGATGCAACTCAAGTTTCCATGATTGGAGTACAAATTGTAACAGTCAGAGCTGTGTAGGCCGGATAAAGAATGGAAAGATGCCGTTGTACAGTTAGGGTTCTTCTAAGTCGACTTACAGAGATATTGACATATTCTTCAACCACTGCTGCACATAGCTTCTATGTTGAGTAAAATGATACTTTACTCAGCACTGACTGGTTAGGACAAAACATACAAAAAGAGGAACCATGTCACACTAAATGAATAAAGTGGAACAAAACGGTAATCCGTAGTCCGCTTAGAGATGGGTCAAACAAACACAAGACTTTCACCCAGGAGGCTGCCGTCCGTGTCCCGTGTGCAGCTAAAAGTCAACATTGACTTATTTGGTCAGGTGACTCGTTAGTATAGTTAGTCCTGTGAGTCACTAAGTGGTTTTGTTTCCAAAACCTAACTTCCTGTGAAAGTGGATCATTGGTCTTGAGGAGGACATCAAGTCATCTTACGAAAAGTTGTTTTGTTATTTGTTGTGCGTGTTCAGCAGCACAAGCACTCAGTGTGCCTGTGCAAGCCTCTGGAGTGTTTATGCATGAAAAACACTTCAGGTTTAGGAAATCTATGTGGTTTGGGTTAAAAAAACTGAATTGGTCAACTCTTCTGGTTTCACACGGGACACAAACTGCGGTAACGTTTTTAGACCCAACCCATCCACCACGACCTCCTCCCTACGCAGAGTCTTTGTTCTTTATACTACGTACAACTGTCCTGGCTCACGATGACGTGGATTGCACACCGACTGATTACGTGGGTAATATATGAATTATTGTGCATTACCTATTGTAGGTATAGCTATGAACAGTGTATGAGAGTAGCCTGAATTACACTTTATGAGTTTCTATCATGGATGTATGAGCTTACTCTTCTTCGCTGATCGGTTTTGTATATGCTATGCCATGCTTTGATATCAGAAGAATTAACATTTCAATAACAATATCTTTTTCAAATTCTATGTCCATCAATGGTGGCTTGACTTGACTGGTAAGTAAAGCCACCCCACCATGCGTGTGTGTGTGTGTGTGTGTGTGTGTGTGTGTGTGTGTGTGTGTGTGTGTGTGTGTGTGTGTGTGTGTGTGTGTGTGTGTGTGTGGGTGTGTGTGTGTGTTAATAAATTGTTTTGATGCTTTGGCAATACTGTTTCTAAACTTTCATGCTAATAAAGCAAAATTGAATTGAATTGAGAGAGAGAGAGAGAGAGAGAGAGAGAGAGAGAGAGAGAGAGAGAGAGAGAGAGAGAGAGAGAGAGAGAGAGAGAGAGAGAGAGAGAGATAGCATCATACATGTACCTAATGTACATATAGAGTTGGAGTCCATCAGACATCAAGCATTGTGCTCCACTGAGCCAAAGGGAAATAAACTCAATAAGGAAAAGACGGAGGATTGAGAGAGAGAGAGGGAGAGAGAGAGAGAGAGAGAGAGAGAGAGGCGGGAGGATGATGCAGAGAGATAGATGGAAGGATGGAGGGAGAGAGGGATGGATAGTATGATTTAGCTGATAGGAGAAATCATTTACCAGTGCAATTTGTCGACAAGGATCTGGGGATGTCTCAGTGTGTCAGCGCTTCAGTCACTTTGATGGATGATGGAAGTTCACTGACTTTAACACTCTCTCTCTCTCTCACTCTGCCTCTGGCTCTCTCTAACTCTCTTTTTCCCTCAGCCTCTATTCCTCCTCACTCTTTTCTGCCTTAAACCCCAGCAGGGCAAAGCCGTCTCCAGCTTAGCGTGTGAGCATGGCTGTGTGTGTGTGTGTGTGTGTGTGTGTGTGCTTACATACAGGGAGATGTATCACACATCAGCTCATGATTTAGGCATATTAAAACAAAAGCTCCAGGTAAAGCACTTTCCCTGCAGCTCCCACTCCACACACCCAGCTGCCATTATTTAACTTGACTGTCTTTGTTCATGGCTCGCTGGTGGTAGGTGTGTGTTAGTGTGTGTGCTTGTCTCCAGTTTGTGTATTGACCAGGTGGGGCCATCTATCAGCTCAGGTCTTTATCGATGCTGCAAGGCAGGGAGGCCTATCGATGAGGCTCCTTGTTTTAGTGAACCAAGACTCGCCCCGGGCCGCAGCTCCACCTGCATGGACTCTGAGATTAACAATAAGAGAAATCAGGGCTCGACCAGTAAAATAGAGAGCCGCTGTAAACACGGACCTTCTGAGTTCTGTTCCAAAAGTCAGAAAACCTCTACAACATACCAGCATGAAAGGTGGTTCGCTCCATTTGTCGAGATAAGGATGGCATTTAAAAAAAAAACAATATCATTGTTTACTTAGTATTTCTGCTGTTAGCTGGCTTTGCCAAACGCCATGAGATGGAACACAACAGGCTGAACAATGGAGACGTTTTTGAGAGAGATGGCGATGATGTATAATTCAAAAACTGCTGCACTGGAAAGAATTCATGGAAGCTGAGGAATAAAAACTACATACATGTATGTATAGCACCTGTTCTACCAAAAAGCGCAACAGAAAATGTGTGTGAACAATACAATGTACACAGAGCACTCACCCAACATCGCATATTTTCCTAAATTGGTTCCAACAATTTTTTTTAACATAATGTTTGAAGGTGACACATTTTAATCCTGAACCAAACTGAACATGACTAAACATGCATTTGTTGCTCTCTGACACTTATTCTGTAGACTTCATCAAATTTTGCCGCAATATTTCATTTTCCAACCATTTTTTTTTTTTTCAGAAAAGCGCTTCCAGTCATTTACACCTTTACTTAGCAAGGCCACATCTGTTCGTTTGATTTGAAAAAGGAGACGAGGAAATCAGTATTTAGTTGTTTTAACACGTATTCCACCGCACACTGAAGATCACGAGCCATTCAAATATTATTCACATCAGAGGGAACAATATTAACCGTATCATAAAAACGACACCATAGACAAATAAACACCGTGGTAACGCTACTGCAGATGTAAAAACACAAAAGCACTTCACTTACCAAAGCTGCTGTTCACTTAAAGACAAAGTCCATCCTCCTTTCTTTGTTAACACAGAGTTTAATGACGCGGTTGTACAGAACATCGGTGTGGTTCAGTTCCAGCCAGAGGTCCTCCTGTGAACGTGTTCGTTGAGTTGTAGATCCACTCGGGTCTCTCCGAAAGTTTTCTAAAGCACCGTAGAAAGAAATACCGTTCGTACAAATCCTTTTCCTGGCTGGGTCAGGGCTGCTAGCTGTGGGGTTGGCCGACCCTTTCTTACGATGTCCATTTTTTTCTGGAAATGTCCTTCTTGAGAAATCCGTTTCTCCTCCTTCAGCCATTGAGTGTTAATAAAACAAAGCTAGGTAAAAAAAAAAGAATCTGCACCAAGCAAAATGCTAAAAATGTCATAACTTCTTACATATCTTTCAACTTGAACTGTTACTACTACTAACTTCTGCTAGCTGCTTCAGCGTCACAACAGTCACGCTAGCCCACTGACCAATCACGGCGCACGTTATTGCTGAGCCAGCCGCACGTTAATGATGACGTACTTGTAGGCTACTTCGGTAGCTCTGGCACATCAAAGAATACGCCCAACATGTCAAACTAAAGATCTGATTGGTTGAACACTATGACAATCAACAATATCGTCCCCATTCACTTAAACTGCAAAGGGATTCACTTGTGAGTCTGCAGGCCTCGGGCCTCTCTTCTTACCTAGAGACACAGAGGTGAAATCTGATTGGATAAAAGCTCTACTTAAAACAAGCTGCACTGGAAGCAGAGCAACTGAGGAAGACAGTAGCTGTGCAATGAGAAAATGAGATAATGGGGAAAAAAATTATAATACATGTAGTGTGTTTGTGAAAAATTATTAAATTATAAAATAGCTATAACTTTGTGATTCTGTTTAGGCCAGCAGAGAAGGCCTTGAAGGCCCTGACGGCCCACCACTGGTGAGATCACAGATCTCAGCAATGAAATGAATTTGGTGAAATTAGTGTTATGAGATATAAATGAAACTGTGAAAACAAGACCAAGGGGATATGAAGTAGAAGAAGGGTAGAGCGGAACTCCAAGATAAACCTTCAAATATTGACACCTGAAAAGCAAGTTGTAAGAGGTGATTTAAAAGATCATACCAGTTTGCACAACCTGAGCTGAGATGAAGAGCATTTAATACAAAATAAAAGGCTGAAATTGCCACTAAATCTTGAAAGGAGCTGTCATGTGTAAATATGTGTGTATTTGTACTGGGTAAGTAGAGTGTTCATTTCAGCTGTTAGGACATCACAAAGTGTTTAAAAAAGCATTACTCGCATCCAGATCTAACAAGCACAACAAAGTCCTGTTTCATTATTGATGACTTGACTCGTTTGCTGCTGTAGATTTATATTTTTCTTCATTTGTATGTGAAGTGAGCCTAAGTAAACCCTAAATTGAGCATAACGCTTCTCTGCCTGGGGAGTCGACGATGACTCTCTGCCAGCAACGACGTAGCTACAGTCGCTGAGGCATCGGCTAACTGCTTTATTATGCTCACCACCATCAATCTCCATGCATAAGGATAGCCAACTTCAATACCGCTATTGGAAACAGCTAAGGTCAGACTCTCTGCCCACCTCAAAAAGTTGCTGTGATTGATTTTTTTAAATTTTAAGCCACTTTCCAAAAAGATGTTGAGCAGTGCGGAAGAAAAGCAGGGTGCTAATATGTCAGATGAATTCATCATCAAAATGATTATCTGACAGGCATGTAAATTAGAAGAAGAGCCTGGACCGCGGTGAAAGAGCATCATACTCACCCTAACGGGGAAGAGAGGAGGAAGCATTGCATTTCAAACAAGTGAGGACTAAATGTAGAAAAAGCGGGGATGAGAGGGAGAACGTCAACTTCCATTAAAAACATGGATTTCAATCAGTTAATTGATCTTTCTCATCTCTGTAAGGGATGTATTGCTTTCCTTTGGTCTGTGTTTGTCCGTCCCTGTGCTGTTAGAGTGTTTGTGTGGACATCTTTCCACACAGAAGCTTCCATGTGGGTGAGGTGGTTTATGTTGTGATCAAACAGACTTCTGTTCTTCAAATGAAGCCAACATTCTTCTCATGTCCCGTACAAAGGATACACTCTCAATCACTCACAATACCACATGTTGTAGTCTCATTTTATCGGATTATTTCTTTTGGTGTTTATTGACGGACAGACAGGTAGTTCGATGGTGTTATCTCCCATTCTCGTCACTGTCAGGATGTTGTGACCATACCACGGCTGTTATTCTAACTCAATGAGATACAAGGATTAACTGAGAGGAGCTTGATGCAATAATGGAGATAACGGTAAACACTGTCAGACCGTCTCGTGGTGTTCCACTGAGTTGTTCATGGGAAAAGAATGGTGAAAGATATTTTGAGAATATTTGAAAGAAAGAAAGGAAAGAACGTGTCTCGCTTCATGCATCACCTGTCACAGCTCTGCCCCTTCTCTCCTGTCACTCCATCTCTCACCCACCTCATCAGCTCATTCAGCGCACCTGCTAGTCACACCCACCTCATCAGCTCATCACTCTCACCTGCTCACTCTGCTGCACCTATAGACCCGTCTCACACACACTCACTGCCAGAGCGTTCTCCGCATTATGACAGACTTTTGGCTGTTTGGACTTCTCTGCCTTGCCTCTGCCCCGGTAAACCACTCAGCCTTCTGTCCCCGACCACGAGGTCCTGCCTCTGTTTCCTCTGGTTTCTGTCTGCCTTCTCCCCTGACGGCTTGGCGTTCCACCGTGTGGGATTCTACACGTGTGCAGATCCAAGACTGTTTACCTGTGGTGTGTTCTGTCTGGAATAAAGTTCCGTTCCAACTATTCCGTGTGTCCGTCGTACTGCTTCTGGGTCCTTACCACAACAGTTACATCGCTTCACTAAATAAAATCACAAAAAAGGAGAAGATAGTTCAAAACTGATCGGTTTTCCCACATTCTCAGGCAGGTGGGAGGGATTGTCAAAGTGTCTGACACAGCCCTCTGCTGAGGCCCTAACTCCAACCACAGCCTAAGAGGCTTAATAATTGGCAATAATATGGGGCCTCAGAAAAAAGCCCGCGGTAAACCTGTCATTATTTAAATGAAAATGTGGAGATTTAAATAGATTTAATATAAAAATAGATTTAATGTATAACAAAATGTATAATTTGTCTCATGATGGTTAGAGGCTGTTTGAGACTGAGGAAGCATTAGCCTCACTGTCTGCCTATCAAAACCAGCATACAGAAATCCACATTCTGCAATGGTCAGTCTACATTATATATATTTGACAAGCTGCACCACGACTCGGACAACTAAACCAGTCAAACCTTATTAACCAGTCGGTTTGCTTTGTCCCTTCCATCCATCTATCTCTATCCATGCAGGGTAACCAAGAGGCCCCAGCTCCCCCTGAAGCCATGGCCCAGCCCTTCCCACCGGCCCAGTACCCTCCTCCACCACAGAATGGCATCCCAGCTGAGTACACCACGTCCCACGCCCACCCGCCTGCAGATTACACAGGACCAAGCACGGTGGCCGAGCACGCCCTGACATTGTACACGGCGACACACACGCAGAGCGAACAGCCGGGAAACGGCAGCAACACCCCCGCCCTCACAGCCAACACAGTAACGGTGAGTCTACAGTTCATACCTACATCTTCTTTATTATCTGTATTAACCATGTGGAAAGATATGGTCCTTTTCCCTGTGTTTTCTTTCAATACAAAGTTCATCAGGCTGTTTTCATATATACATCATTTGTTGGTCATTCACCCAGGAGACCGCCGCTTTGTCACGTAACTTCCATACCTAAAGTTACTGTTAGTAAACGAGTCAATTAGACTGGCTATTTCTATATAATTATTCTTGATCATCGTGGCCACTGGGTCAGATTTCACGCAAAATCAGGGGCCTCCAGCAGGGTCTCCTGCAGGGCCTCCAGCAGGGCCTACATCAGGGCCTCCAGCAGGGCCTACATCAGGGCCTCCAGCAGGGCCTCCAGCAGGGCCTACATCAGGGCCTCCAGCAGGGCCTCCATCAGGGCCTCCAGCAGGGCCTCCTGCAGGGCCTCCAGCAGCGACCAGCCCACCACCTTCAACCTGTATTCAGAAACTGCGGCAGGAGGAGGCGAGCTCAGCGCTCGTCAGCAGCGTCTCCTCCTCCGGCCAGGAGCAGAGCTTCTCCTCACTGCTCCATTGTTCACAGCTGGGAGGCAACACCGACACCAGAGACCCAAGCCATGATGCTGGGTCCACTGGAGGGAAGGCATAAAGAACCAGGACTGCCATAGCAGACTCTGGTGCTCGGACACACAACGTCCAGAGGGACTGACAAAATGAACACAAAATGAAAGTTCATTGTAGTAACTTTAAGTAATGCCACTTCTGTAGTTATGTCCTCCCAAACCACGATCCCAATCTAACTCCTATTTTATTGCACCTTTAACCACACCGGTTCCAAACTCCTGTGCATGGATCTCACTAGTCCCATAGCTTATCTTATTTAGTTCACTTATGACCCTTTATTACTCTATATGCTATTTCTTCATTACCTTGTGAGTCCATCCCTGATGACGTCATGTGGTGATGAGGCTCTGCGTGCTCAAACCAAGTTTGTGCTGAATCTGACTTCAGAATGCAATGGATGTATAATTTAGCCACCAATCCCCAGTGTGCTTTTCTCCTTTGAAGGTTTGAAGGTTTGGAGATAGTTAGCTGAGACAGAGAGTTGCAGCCCAAATGTGTCTGTAGTTATGGGTGGCAAGCTGGGAAGCATGCAGGCAACCGAGAGGCAAACCTCTCTCGCTGACTCTGGGACAATCTTTGTGAAGTTCCTTTGGCACCACAGTTCACACAACATGAAACCTAGATTGAAAATGCATAAAACAAGAAAGAAAATGAGATCCAAAAGATATACAGAATGAGGAGAGAAGAGATTTTTATTTTAAGATCAAGCAAGTGTCCAACTGCATCCATGACCTATACAGTCACACATACAGTATATACAGACAGGGACAGACGCCGCAAATGAGCTAAATGTGAAGCACAGAACTGCACACAGGCAATGCTCAGGATGTCCACACCATAGTTAGCTGCACCACCACTTGTCTCTAGTTGAGGAGCCTTCAAGCTGTCAGGGCCAATAAGAATGGAGCACGCTGGGAAGATATGGGAGCGTACAGACAGTGATGGCAGAGTGGGGGAGTCCAGCGAGAGAAGGCACGGTACAGTCAGCATTACTGGGAGTGTTTTACAGTCGCTGTGGAGAGTTTGTCACAGGCTGTAACTGTTACTGTCAAGAGACATAGTTACTGCAGGATAAAAGATACAGACACTCTACCGTATGCACGTTCACTGTGGCCTAAAAGGCACTTACTACATTTACTGTCATAAAATATGCTGTCAGACCAATATATCAGGTTCATACTGTGTTGTGTTTTTAACTAAAAGACTAATATTAACCCACCAGCGTCTCTTCTCACCTCTGTGGAACAGAGGTGGAAACAAAGTACATGCATTCAAATATTGTAGTTGGATATTTGTACCTTATTTGTTTAGTTATTTCTTTTCAACAATATGCTTTTTGCTAGATGAACATGTTACTCTTTACTCCACTGCGTGTTATCAGCTGGTTAAATATATCATATTGTGAAATCTGATTTGGTCAACTTAAATTAAAGAAATATGATTGTATTACATATCCAGTGATGGAATGGTTATCTTTACACTAGAAGTAGTGATTGTGCATCTCATGGCCTTCCTCAGCGGATGGATTTGATCACCTGTCTGATCATCAGGGATGTATCAGTGTGGAACTTCAGGCATGTACGGACAGGTCGTCGTATATTTGGCAAAATGGTTACCCCCCCCCCTGTCTCCGTCTCAGGTATGAAGGTGCTCCCTGATCTTTCTCCAGCCGTCCACTGACTCATGGCGATGACCTTTGACCTCGTGGATGCTGGGAGAGGTTTTGGTCTGGCGTTGACAGATATTTGATCTGTTTCTGTTGCTCATTCGGTCTCCAGGGTCCTTGCTGTTTCACTGATGTAGCGTTCCCCACAGCTGCCAATGTGGTGTCACTCACATTCTTGATGCCAGAGACCACCGTCGTACAGAGACCGGGGTTAAAGATGGAGCCAAGTTTACTTTCTTGTCTCCTTTCGAGTGCTTGTGTGTTTCTGTGTGTGTGTCTTGGTCTAATCCCTGGTGAGAGAGGGCTCTGTAGCAGCCTAACCGTGTGTAATCTACCCGTCTGGCAGCACTCCCATCTGATAGCTTCAATTATAGGCTCGGGAAAGAGGCACTGCTGAGCTCAGCAAGTCACACACACACACACATACACACACACTCACACACACAGATATGCACACATGTTCACTCAAAAAACACAGTAACGACACATTTGGGAGATCTAAGTGGGTGTGTAATCAGGTGGAGGAGTTTGAGGTGTTTTGGGCTGCTTGTGTGTGATTCTGTAGCTGCCATGAGGGAGGCTTGGTTGGGTAGATTAGTTCTGTACAGCTCCCCCCCCCCTCACACACACGGACACACACGCGGACTGCACAGCTCCGTACTGTCTCCGTGGTGACAGTGGAGGAAGCTCAGGCTGCTTGTGTATGATAATGTTCATGTAATTATTTCTCCTTCCTGCCTGGCTGCTCACACACCATGGATGGTGGAGGCATGGCGACCACAGAGGAAGAAAGAAGTGCAGAGACGGATTTGAGCTCTTTGAATGTGGCAGAAGAAGGCTTAGCGCTTTAAAGCCGTTCCATTCCATACCATGCTAAGCTTAATGAAAGACTACAGCCAGCTTCATGTGTTAACACACACGCTGAATGGGAAATTCCAGCGGAACAAGGATCAACAAGAGAAACTTACTTTATGTAGGGATTTGTGACGCATTGGCTACTCTGAACAGGGTTATTTCACTGACTGTGTAATGCTGTGTTCACACCAAACGCAAAGGGATTTTCTCCACCGTGTTACCGGAGAGGATGAGCAGCCGTACCTCCACGTAGATACCAACAGACTGTTCACAGCATCTTGTATGCCAACAATGTTTCTTTCCGCCGTCAACACCGGCTGAAATAACCGCTATCACTGCTTTACCTGTTGCGGAAGTCCCAGATGAGTTTGTATCGCCTTCGTTTCTGGGTACATAACATCTTCCAGAGCTGTCGTCCCTGTATCTAGTAAGTCACACGTTGGCTGAATAAAGCTGGTTTACTACAGTGGTACGATGCCAAAATAAACTTGCTGTGATTTGATTGCAATAAACGGATCAAAAGGATGCTGAAATAACTACATCATGATACTGATTTGTCAGTTCAGTCCTCCAAACGGCAAACAGCTTTTTAAATGCTGAAACTTTTCAATTTGTGCTGTGTCCCATCTTCATTTACTCTTAACCAGTAACATATATACTGATATCTACACGTCTGAACAAATCTCACAAGTGTTCCCTTTATTATAACACCAAAAGTATTCAAATAGACCTTGTGGTTGCAGAGATATATATATATATATATATATTTTTAGTATGGGTATGCAATCTTCAAGCAGAGGCCTAAAGAATAGGTCCGTTTTGAACAGGTTAAAGTCCAATTTCTCACAGTTCGGATTGGTGCCCCTGAATGTCTCATGGGTATTATAGAATTTAGAACTTATTGTTATATTTCAAACTGATGTCCATCAAATAAGAAGTAGTATTATTACAGTAGTCAATAAGGGAACCACTCGTCCCACTTCACTGCTCTTCGGGGGACCACCTGTTCACTGCTCTACTGTATAAAGTAGACTAGCAACCATGACTGAGATCACTGTTTAATGTTGTCATACTGTTCTTATTGCTTTGTGGTGATGTGGTTTTAAATTCAGATGAATCAATTAAGTATCAATTGCTCGTGACAATGCAGAACCTCCCTGTCCTGACGTAGACTAAGAAGGGACTGGTTGTACAGCGGCATGGCCGAGGACTGAAAGGACTCTCTGTGCGTCTCTCGCTTTCTCACACACATGGGCAGATTATTACTGCATCCCATTCACTAGAGCACTCTTTGCCTCTTCAGCTTTGTGTGTGTGTGTTTGTGTGTGTGTGTGTGTGTGTGTGTGTGTGTGTGTGTGTGTGTGTGTGTGTGTGTGTGTGTGTGTGTGTGTGTGTGTGTGTGTGTGTGTGTGTGTGTGTGTGTGTGTGTGTGTGTGTGTTTGTGATGTAATGCCATGCCATTATCCTCACTTGCCTGTCTCTCCATTTTAACGGTTCTCTCTTCAATCAGCACTTAGCCTGCATGCATCTCTGAACCCTTCTTCCCTTACTGTTCTCCATGCTCTCTCTCTCTCTCTCTGTGTGTCCCTCTCTCTCTCTCTCTCTCTCTCTCTCTGTGTGTCCCTCTCTCTCTCTCTCTCTCTGTATCTGTCTCCCTCTCTCCCTCTCTCTGTCTGTCTCCGCTGCTACCTTCAGCACTTCTCTCTCATTGATCGGGCAGGTTTAGCTGACATCATCGTTCCATCTTCATCTCTCTTTTTCATTCTTTCTATCTCCATCCCTCCATCCCCGTGTTGGTCTGATTCATTATGTACATCAACTCTTTCTGCTCTCACTCCTTTTTTGCTCCTCATTGCAAACAACACACAAGCACAGTTTGAACCGTTACGACTCACAGAAAGTTTCAATAACATAATCCACAGAGTCCAGAGGTAGCAGTATTATAATATATATTCTATATCAATGTGACACTAAACGTCATACAAACTACAATAACTGAAAAGGAAAGGACAGGCCAGACAAACTAACAAAAGAGGGAAGCCATCCGTTCAGAATAAAGGACATCCCCTGTCCTGCATATCTACTGGCTTTTCAGCGGGAGGGACTAAGATTCGAGGAAACGACGCAAGTGAAGGAGAGGTGGATGTTACCATGTAGTAGACTGTGAACGCGATGTGATCACTTGGTTAGTGCATGGATTTCAACAGGGTAGTGTCGAATCGAACATGAAATAGTTAGCTGGATAGCTAGCAGCGTTGTAATTACAAATCATTACAGACTGAAATCAACCAAATAATCTGATGGCTTCTGTCCGACAACAGAACATTACTTAGCTTACGTTTGTATCGGGAGGTGTTCACTGGAGCAACCGCTGATGAAACCTCCTTTTCTGCAATTTAGCCAAGATGGCGACCGTTGAAGGGTGAGAAGTGTCCAGCCTTCCACGCTCAATGTTTTGACCGTAACGAGTACACCAGCTGGGTACTCAGTGCACTGCATTTTGCCATACTTGTCGCTGTGTATGCACTTATGCACGGTGTTCAAGAGTAGGTACAGAAGTATGCAAATTGAGACACAGCAATGAGTGTGACTTCCCTTTCACTTTGAAATATTCCAATACTTCTCAACTTTATACCACTACCACCTCTACCACTGTTACTGATTAATTTACGAGTCCACCGCTCCAAATCACTACAAGTGCTGGTCCTGGGGCTTATTCCAAATGTACAGCTCCCAGCTATAGTATTGTATAGCTATAGTTGATTGACCCCTGAAATACCCAGAATGCAATATGACATGATGTCACTTCCCTCCACTCATCGGTTGTGGTGCATAACAGGTTATGTAGCACAGACGGCCTAAAGCAGACAGCTCCCCGCTATTCATGGAGGATCCCAAAGTGTTCCCAGGCCAGATGGGATATGTAATCCCTCCAGCCTGTTCTGGGTCTCCACAGGGGTGTGGACATGCTCAGAATAACTCCACAGGGAAGCAGCCCAAACAGATGCCTGGACCACCTTACTTGGCTCCTTGCTAGAGTCGCAGTTCCACCTTAAGTTCTTTCCAGATGTCTGAGCTCCTCACCCTATCTCTAATGCCACTCTGTGAAGGAACCTTCATTCTGGCTGCTTGTATCTGCAATCATCTCATTGTTTCTGCCATTACCCAAAGTGCATGACTATAAGAGTCATGCTGTTAAATCTTGAGCTTTGCCTTCAAGCTCAGCTCCCTCTTGACCCACGACATTCCAGTATAGCTTCGCATTACTCTCTTTTTGCCTCTATGCTTTGCACCCATGCTCTTCCTCTCCGAGGCCCATCATAACGTATGACCTGGTGTTAACGTGTCACAGGTTGTTTCATGTTGTTTCTTATTCCTCTTCCAGACAGCTTCCTTAATGTCCCAGAGCACATATCAATGTCATGAGAGCAGAGAGAGAGAGAGGGGAGATCTCAGTAATATAAAATGACCTAACATCTAAAGCCTACAGGAAGATCCAGAGCTCTCTGTGATACCCCCTTACACTCATCCTTCACCCTTCCACACCTCTACTTTCTTAATATTTCAGTTGTTCTGTCAGTTCCTCTATTAATAGGATCTCTTTTCAATTGTTTTAATGTGAGACATCCAGCTGAACAGCCTTGCCTTATACATGATAGGAGCTGATCTTTGGCGCCCTGTGTGTTTCCTTGCAGCAGGCAGAGGAAGTCGTACAGACGGAGGGCTCCCAGCAGCTCCACCTGCAGTCCAGCGATTCGTCGGAGAAGCAGCAGCCCAAGAGGCTACACGTCTCCAACATCCCTTTCCGTTTCCGTGACCCTGACCTCCGGCAAATGTTCGGGGTGAGATGACAACTGCACCACACACACACACACACACACACACACACACACCCTTAGAGCACTGGACCATACTCCTGCTCCTGTACTTTTCAAGAACAAAGTAGTAAATGCTGTCAAATGGAGACAAATAAAGAAATGCAATATTGTAAAAGAATGCAAAAGAATTGTAAAAGTAAATCATAACAGGAAGGTTAAAGACAAATATGAGCAGATTGCGTATCTGTTTACCTTTCTTGTTTCTAATATAGCATTTGTAACTGGCAGTAGGGCCTTCTAGGCTCAATGATAAAGAGTATGTAAAGTCAATAACAAAGGAAATGCATGATTGAATATTAATTGTTGTCAATTGCCAGTAAATAAAGGCATCAATATCCATTCATGTGTATTATGGGCGTTAGCTGCAGTTGCATGGGCAATATTTCTTCAACACGATTGAAGACATTCTGATAAGAGTTTTCAAGCAACCTTTTCAGCTAGCGGTCTTTAAAGCAGTTTATTAAAGTCATCTCCATGATTATGGTTGATCATGAGGCTTCTTGTGTCTGCGAAAGTGGACGGGAAAGGAGAGTGTTTGTTTAATGCAATGCACTTAGATAAAATAATTGTTGGTGATTTCAAAGCATCTGTTATAGAGGTTGTGTTTGGTGTTGAGGCCCTGAACGCATCACTTCCCAAACATCAGGGAGGATGGGGAGTGAGTGTGGTGTATCGACACATCAGGGTAAATCAGAGGTAGGGCTCGTGAAATTATATTATGAGCAGCTTTAGCAGCAATGTCGGAGCAGAACTGAGCAGTGCACGAGACTTTAAACGGAACTTTTTCATACAAACCGTTCTGCATTGAGTAGAATATGTTGGGTTTTGAGTGTAGTAGTGCAAACCTCGCAAGACTTTATCTGCACTGTTAATAATTACATCACAGTCATTTAGCGGACGCTTTTATCCAAAGCGACTCACAATTCAGATTCTATCACATTCACACACCGTAGGCACAGCTATGGGAGCACATTTTGGGGTTAAGTGTCTCGCTCAAGGACACGTCGACATGCGACTAGCAGAGCCGGGGATCGAACCGCCGATCCTCTGATTGAAGGACGGCCCTGCTCTCCACTTAGCAGTCACCCCATAATTCACACCTTTACCTCTGTTTGCCCCCTAACCCAAATTAGGATGAGCTTATTAATGTTTCATCTTCAGTGTCTGTCCTTAAGTGGTCCTTGGAGAGTGGGGCAGTGGTGCCGAGCCATGCTCCAGTTCTCTTCACCTGTGCAAAAGAAACAGTTAGTGTAAAAGCATAATGCAGGAAATGTACAATGTTTTCATTGACTATCTTCCCAGATATTCCTAATAAGCGTGAATGCTTGTCCTCGTCTATGGGCAGCATGAAACATGGTCAAAAGCTGACATGAAAGAACAATTCAAATTTGCCCAATTAAAACAAATTCCTGAAGGCCTCGTTCCATTTTTCCATTATACCTGGGTGAGATAGACTTCTTCTTCTCCTTCACTGGTTGATTACGACCATATTTAGCCTCTAGCGCCAACTTCTGACCAAACCTCAGAGTTTATCCTCACCAAAGCAGTCGATGGAAATGCGTCTAATTCTTACTTCTTTTTTTGTGACCTTGAAAATTAGCTTGACACTTTCCTGAAAACACAGCTAGTGCTGCATCAAAACCTCTATATGTTGATGTTTGGTTGGGTATACCGTGTGTGACAGTGGACACCACTACCAGCAGTCTGTTTTTAACCATGGCCATGTTAACGGTCTAAACTTAACCAGAACCTAATCAGAGAGAGAGAGAGAGAGAGAGAGAGAGAGAGAGAGAGAGAGAGAGAGAGAGAGAGAGAGAGAGAGACACTAAGCTTGTTAAGAGACTGCCCGGGTAAAGTGTTTACTGATGATGAAGTTTACATGCACACAGTAACACACAGGTACATTACTGAGTATAGATTTACTGACACAACTCCAGCGCTAACATTTCATATAATTGGAGGCTGGAGTTTTCCCCACCCTCCGACACCACCACCCACCTCCCCATTCCTCCAGTGGAGTGGAACACCTGATCCTGCAGTCACCTTCTTCCAGGGGAACGGGGGGTGGGGGGGGGGGGGGGACCACACGCCTTCTCCAGCCTCAGAGCTCCTGATGTGGAGAAAAGAGGAGGGGATGGAAGGGCCCATCAGTGGAGACACAATTAATGAGATTCCTCAGTGAGGTTAAAAGGGAGTTTATCCTCATTAGGTGTATACAGGGTGACAGCTCCAGTTATGGGTGCGAGGCATGTGTGTGTGTGTGTGTGTGTGTGTGTGTGTGTGTGTGTGTGTTTGTGTTCAAGTGTGTGTATTCTTGAGAAGAAGTCTGACTGTTTTTCCCCCCAACAGTCCCCAGTCACTGAACAGCACAACAGCATTTTAATAGTGACGTCATCAGGTAGATGTAGCCCGTTAAGAGCTCGATCACAAAGCCTGGAGATCCAAATCACTGGGCCTCCAGAGAACCGGAGCCCGGAAAACAAGTTCACATTTCTTATTGAATGAAGCTTTATCAACAAAGCAAAAACAAAGTACATGAAACCGATATTCACAGACAAAGAAATACAAATGACCATCATTCCTATCAGTAACAGTAACATTCTACTCACTGAAGTGTGTCTCGTGTCTGAATAAGCCACATCAAACAGTAACAATGGCGGTCCGACTAGATCAGACCTGAAACATTTCTGTAACATTAACGTGAAAGTATGAGGTCAGAGAACGATATTAAATGCACATATTGTTCACCATATCAAGACCAGAGAAATACGTTGATGGCTTGATGACCATCTGTGATGTGCAAAGAACAAAATATATCTTTAATGAATCACAAAAAAACTATAAATGAGCCGTTTAGAAGTTTTTCCATTGGACTTAGTTGTACTGACATCATTGCTCTCCCATTCCTTGGCTCCTCAGTTGATGTGCACATTACTACTATAACAGTGGAGAGCTGAAAACTCACTAGGAAAGTTGTGAATGTTATGCTGACTTCTCAAACGGCTTTGTCACTTCAGCAGAGCAGTATAGCAGTTTAGATCCATTGAGTTTGGAGGATTTCTGCGAGGATGTTAAATAGATCACATGCACTCAGCCACATACAACCTGTTCTCTTTTCTCCCTGTTAATGGTCCAGCTTCAAGGATTAATGATTGTGGGCCGGACGGTGCCATTGCAGTCCAGATTCCATCTAGACACTGTCCTCCATTCACCTCAAATGGGACTTGTGAGCAACTGGCTCAATCTCCCATTACGGTTCTGCAAGACTACCGCCACAATGCAAACAAAGGCAATAGCTAGGGCATTACAGCAAATGGAATTCTGTGTCATTTCAGCAAAAGCTGTAATAGAAAAGCAATACGGGCGCATTAAACAAAGCCATATAAAGAAGTTCAATCAAAGGTGATGCAGCCACAAGCTGGAGGTTTATCTCTGTGAATTACACAATAATACACGGCGATACTCCGTCAAACACCTCTGGAAGTCCAGCTCAGGAAGCAGGAATAAAGTGTACGACTGCAACAACGGAGGCACACAAGCCGAAAAGGGTACGGCCTCTGAAAGGAATAAAACTGGGTTCATTACCCAAGCTTATTTGAGTTTAATTCATAATTAGAACAACACATTTGGAGGGAAATTACTAGGCTGGTGAAGAGGGTTTTAATGGCAGAATGATAATTGGCACTCACAGCACCACTTCAATGATTCAATTCTCTCATTCTCAAGATATCTACGACTGCACCTCAAATAATTCCCTACACACACTGCACACTTACCTACACAGCAGGGCTATTTGGATGTCTCTCTCCCTTAACGAGAAGAGAAGAATCCCAGTATGACCACGTGTCCGCGTCTGTGGTGTTTGTTTTGGCCTTTTTGACCAAAATGTCTTCCCATGGACCCAGCTGGCCTGCACTCACAGAAGGACCCTGTTCATTTAGCCCCACACACAGAGTGAAACTTGACAAGCTGATATGCAGGACTGCTGCCGTCCCCTGAGCCTCAGCTGTGTTTAATTAATAAGCAGGCACTTAGTGAGCCAACCGCAAGAGGGTCCTTACTGTCACATTCCCAGAGGTAGGGGTCCTAAATGAGTCATTAGATACTCAGCACAGATAGACGTGCACTCAGTGTGTCTCACGCAGACACACCGCTGAGGTAGACCATATGCGTGTGTGTTGGTGTGTATTCGCGGTGAGCACCGGGGGTTGGGTTTTGTGCTAATGGAGTTTTAATGACACCTACTCTTGCCTAATCACCTGTTCTGGAGGTTTCCAGCAGCACAGGTAGCCCAGTGTTCCCAGCAAGGGAATTCTCTTTAATGTCTCCTGTTCATGTCTTCACTCTCATTTGCCTCCCCAATTATTCCATAAGGCTCCACTCTAACCGACTCTGCCTCCGAGGAGGCGAGGTGTAATTATAATCTAAAATCTGCTAATTTACATCAACATATCAGCGTAGCAATGGAGCCATTTTGCAGTGAGTGGGTCGTTAGAGAGCATGAGCTTCGCCATTGTTGTGTCCCCCAGTGGGGCCAGTGTGTTTGTGTTGATTAAGGCAATTAGTGTTAGAAATAGAGAGGGACAGTGACAGAAGTTATTGCCCTGTTTACCATGAAGTCAAGGCACAGCGTGTGAGACTGGTGGATCTGACGAGGCTCACTCTTACGAGCCCACCATCCGGAAAAAAAGTCAGATCAAGTTAGATAAGAAAACGCACAATGTGTGTATTCTTGAGATCTAACAAATGAGGTGAATTCTTTCCTCGTAAAACACACCAACACACAACCATGTTTCTATCCATTTGGGGGGGAAACCTGCTAATCTGCTTCATCAGGACTTTGTGAACCTGGTTTGATCACATTTGATCATTAGTGGCCGGCCAACACGCATATGAATCAGATTTTACTTACTATAACTATTATCATTATTAGGCTTATATATTTATTTTCTGCTTTCAGCACTTACAGTTTCATTCTGAAAAGCGCAGACATCACAGTAGGACATTGCAGGCTTTTTTAAACAAGCCAGCTTTCCGTGAGTAAAAAAGTACCCTTCATCTGTGAGGGCACCACACTGTGTCTTTAGCTGGCTGAGGCTGATTTACCCTTCTCTGCCTTCCCTGGAAAACTGCTCTAATTTGAACTAATGGACACAACTGACTTCACAGGCCAACCACTGAAATAGAGATAGATGGAGGAGAAGAAAGATAGTAGAAAAACTACAGTGATTGGTGGAAAGATACGTACACCACGTACACTATGCCACACTACATACACTACTGAGTACACCATGTACACGTGTAGAGTACATACACTACTGAGTACACTATGTACACGTGTACAGTACATACACTACTGAGTACATTATGTACACGTGTACAGTACACTACTGCCTACACTACGTACACTACTGAGTACACTATGTACACGTGTACAGTACATACACTACTGAGTACATTATGTACACGTGTATAGTACATACACTACTGCCTACACTACGTACACTACGGTGTACAGTACATACACTACTACCTACACTACGTACACTACGGTGTATAGTACATACACTACTGCCTACACTACGTACACTACGGTGTATAGTACATACACTACTGCCTACACTACGTACACTACGGTGTATAGTACATACACTACTGCCTACACTACGTACACTACGGTGTATAGTACATACACTACTACCTACACTACGTACACTACGGTGTACAGTACATACACTACTGCCTACACTACGTACACTACGGTGTATAGTACATACAGTACTGCCTACACTACGTACACTACGGTGTACAGTACATACACTACTACCTACAAAGTAATCACAGACAGCTGCTCTTTAAAATATAACAGAGTTTATTAAGTTCCAATAATAATGATCTAGTCAACTAATATCTAAAACTAACAACTATACATTGATGAGCACGCTATCTAGAATCAACAAACTGTGGTAAGAGGGTGATTGTGTGTGTGTGTGTGTGTGTGTGCATGCGTGTGTGCATGTGTGTGTGGGTGGGGGAGAGGCGAGACAACAGCTCAGACAACGTGTGATGTAATCTAAACGTAGCTACGTCACGTGGAACTACACGTTGAAGATAGGCCGAACTACCAAAATGGAGTCTGCGCTTGACCACGCTTGCGAGACGACAAAATGGCGATAGACAATAGAGAGATCGCGTTATCTGCACGTGTCTGAAGCAGTTAGCTCACCCGGAGCTACATTAGCTTCACGCTATATGTGTGTGTGGGTTAGTAAAAGAAGAGAGCAGTAGTGTATGTTCTCTACACCGTAGTGTACGTAGTGAAGGCAGTAGTGTATGTACTGTACACCGTAGTGTACGTAGTGAAGGCAGTAGTGTATGTTCTCTACACCGTAGTGTACGTAGTGAAGGCAGTAGTGTATGTACTGTACACCGTAGTGTACGTAGTGTAGGCAGTAGTGTATGTACTGTACACCGTAGTGTACGTAGTGTAGGCAGTACTGTATGTACTGTACACCGTAGTGTACGTAGTGAAGGCAGTAGTGTATGTTCTCTACACCGTAGTGTACGTAGTGAAGGCAGTAGTGTATGTTCTCTACACCGTAGTGTACGTAGTGTAGGCAGTAGTGTATGGTCTCTACACCGTAGTGTACGTAGTGTAGGCAGTAGTGTATGTTCTCTACACCGTAGTGTACGTAGTGTAGGCAGTAGTGTATGTTCTCTACACCGTAGTGTACGTAGTGTAGGCAGTAGTGTATGTTCTCTACACCGTAGTGTACGTAGTGAAGGCAGTAGTGTATGTTCTCTACACCGTAGTGTACGTAGTGTAGGCAGTAGTGTATGGTCTCTACACCGTAGTGTACGTAGTGTAGGCAGTAGTGTATGTTCTCTACACCGTAGTGTACGTAGTGTAGGCAGTAGTGTATGGTCTCTACACCGTAGTGTACGTAGTGAAGGCAGTAGTGTATGTTCTCTACACCGTAGTGTACGTAGTGAAGGCAGTAGTGTATGTTCTCTACACCGTAGTGTACGTAGTGTAGGCAGTAGTGTATGGTCTCTACACCGTAGTGTACGTAGTGAAGGCAGTAGTGTATGTTCTCTACACCGTAGTGTACGTAGTGTAGGCAGTAGTGTATGTTCTCTACACCGTAGTGTACGTAGTGTAGGCAGTAGTGTATGTTCTCTACACCGTAGTGTACGTAGTGAAGGCAGTAGTGTATGTTCTCTACACCGTAGTGTACGTAGTGAAGGCAGTAGTGTATGTTCTCTACACCGTAGTGTACGTAGTGAAGGCAGTAGTGTATGTACTGTACACCGTAGTGTACGTAGTGTAGGCAGTAGTGTATGTTCTCTACACCGTAGTGTACGTAGTGTAGGCAGTAGTGTATGGTGTACAGTTCAAACAAACACTGATCTTTCATCCAGGAGGCCGTTGTTCGTTCCCCATGTGAAACGAGAAGTACATGTTGATTGTTTTTGTCCCGTAACTTGCTTACTTCACGAAGCACTTCCGTGGTTAACAACAATCTACTCTGTTGCCTAAACCTTACTAAGTTCCCTGTGAAGATGGAAGTTTATTTTGAAAAGACCTTATTTATGTAATGAGCGGACATTGACAAGTGTTGCTGGCTTTCGCAGGAAAACGCACAAAAGGAGGAGTAACTTTTTGTAAGATCATACAAACCGTTGTATTGACATATGCTACGCCATACACTGCATGCCACTATGCTGTACACTGCATCCATTGCTGCTACAGTACTTCTACGCCATACACTATGCCTTACACTGCACCATACACTACGTACAATACTGTGTACACTACTGTGTACACTCATACACTACACCATACACTATGTACACAATTTACACTATCCGTATACGACACAGTATATTACGTCGTACACTACACTGTACAATTGACGAAGTGCAGTTACGGCAGTAGCTTATTCTCTCATTGCACAGCTCCTGTCTTCCTCAGTTGCTCTGCTTCCAGCCTGCAGCTTGTTTTAAGGAGAGCTTTTATCCAATCAGATTCAGCCCCTATGTCTCTATGTGAGGAGAGAGGACTGAGGTCCTCTAGGTAGACTTTGCAGATTAAAGTAAATGGGGACGTTATTGTTGATTGTCATAGTGTTCAACCAATCAGATCTTTAGTTTGACATGTTGGGCGTATTCTTTCACGTCCCTTTGGCACCGAGGTAGCCTGCTAAGTACGTCTGCATTAACGTGCGCTGTGATTGGTCAGTGGGCCAGCGTGACTTTTGTCAAACAGAAAGCTAGCTAGCAGATCTTAGTGTTTAGTAAGAGTTCAGGTTGAAACATAAGAGAAGTTATGACATTTTTAGCGTTTTGCTTGGTGTAGATTATTTTTTTTGTTTTACCTAGCTTTGTTTTTTTAACACTCAATGGCTGAAGGAGGAGGAGAAATGGATTTGGGAGTTACGGTCTTTGTTAACAAAGAAAGGAGGATGGACTTTGTCTTTAAGTGAAGGCAGCTTTGGTAAGTCAACTGCTTTTGTTTTTACATCTACAGTAGTGCTACTACTGTGTTCATTTGTCACCAATAGGCGGACCGCGGATCCGGACCCGGACGCCGTTGTATCCGGACCCAGGACCTAAAACAGATTTTATTTTGAAGGAGCGCTTTTATTTTAACCGGCGCACCTTTTTCAGCCTTTGCGGCACTTGTTCAGCGGTGCAAGAAACACGCCGACCAATGCGTTGTAATTCACATCACGTGATGCAGCTCAGCCAATCAAATATGGGTATTCTGACATGTTTCCTCACTGAGTGAGATGTTCACACACCGTGACACACGGGGGAGAGACGAGGAAAGAGAAAGAACACTACGTGAGTCACAGTAGTTATTTCACATGACGTTCTCCAAATAGGCAAAAGTGGTCAGCGAGACCAGAGTCTTTAACCAAGAATAGACACTCTTATAGGTTAATTCTTCCCACGGACAGTTTAACACCAGTGTGTCTCACATGTTCAGAGACCTCAACGATTATTAAAAGCGGTAATGTGAAGCGATACTACGAGACAAAGCACAACTCTTTTTAGCAAACGCACCCACTCACATCTGAAATTAAGTCACAGAAAATAAACCTAAGAGCCCAATATGATCAGAATCTAACACATTAGTTCACTGTCCAATGATGATGACAGAGAGAATAGAGCTGAAACAAGTGGTTTAATAACCACAGATAAAGTCCATGCTCACTAATTTATCTTATTAGAAGATGAGAAAAATATAATATTTATTTTTGATTGACATCACTTCACACCTGAATGAACTGAATTTAAAGCTGCAGAACAATTCAGTGAAATACATTTTTCTAAAATGAATTACTTTATTTTAAGATGCACATTTTTCAAAAGCTTTCTGTTATGTCAGTTATTCTTTAATGCAGACATTATTTTACTTGAAATGAGAAGAACATTTATTTATGTATTTCTATGTATTATTTATAATCCATTCAGTTACATTTGAAAACTGAGAATAATAATTGTTAAAATATAATTGATGTGTACTTTCTTTATTTGATTTGACAGTTGTTGACTACACAGAGACATTGTTACTACTAGGCTTCTTGAATATATATATATATATATATATATATATATATGGCACTAAATAGCGCAAGTTAGATATTATTGTAATGTTCCGGACCTTTGCCCGAGGAGATTTTCTCAATCTGGACCTTTTGGAATTTTAATTGAAGACCCCTGGTCTATCGTGTCGTTTTTATGAATAATATGAATGGCTCGTGCTCTAGCGCTGCAGTGTTGCTGGGTTGATTTATCATGCTTGACATTTTATGTTGTCATATAAATATATGTGACTGGTTCTTGTCATTGTGTTAATTACATTGATTCTGACTTGTCCGTTAATGACGAAGCATCCCGTCATCGCGGGGTTATGTTTGAATCAGTAGGGAACAGCTAACTGCTGTTGTTTCCCCGCTAAGCTAGTTAGCTTAGCCTCCCTGAAGACACGCGGGGCCTCAGCTGTTTTTTGTTATCGTTCCGGGTTCAAAAGGTCACACAGCCCGTTGTCTCCTACGTGAGCGCAGTCCACCGAAAACATTATATTTCCCACAATTTAAGCTTCTTCATTTTCCAAATGCACTAGTATTATTCAAACGT
This sequence comes from Leptoclinus maculatus, assembly GCA_032191485.1. Classification (NCBI taxonomy): domain Eukaryota; kingdom Metazoa; phylum Chordata; class Actinopteri; order Perciformes; family Stichaeidae; genus Leptoclinus; species Leptoclinus maculatus. Next base: position 16,989,801 of record JAVDOI010000015.1, read on the forward strand.
ATTGTTCGGTTGGTAAGCCTCGTACCGAACGGTTTAATACGAATACGTATTGTTACATCTCTAGAAACAAATAACCGTAGCTCAGTAGGACAGCACAGTAGGCCCAGGTATAAAATGCACGGCCCACCACTGGTGTGATCACACCATAGAAGACAAAAAACAGTGAACAAACTCCATACCACTATATCACCTCCTTGTTTCTTGTTCATCCACTCATTGATCAAGACTATTGAATTTATGCTAACCAGAGCTGTATTTGTGTGTGTGTGTGTGTGTGTGTGTGTGTGTGTGTGTGTGTGTGTGTGTGTGTGTGTGTGTGTGTGTGTGTGTGTGTGTGTGTGTGTGTGTGTGTGTTGGCCTGCCTTACTGCTGGCATGGCTGACAGGGTAATTAGTTCTAATGAAATAACGCAGCCATTGTGGACAACAATTAAGGGTAGCTTTCATCCCTCTCATTAGGCTGAGTGGAGGAGCACTTTCATTTGCTCCGATTCTTAATGATCTGATCCGAAGGACACACCCACTGATTGAATGAATTCTCACACACATGGATGCACCTACACATGTTCGTACATGGCCACACTGGAGACATTTTAATTCATATATCTTTTTTAAAATCAGTTAAATATTTATACAAACCTTTAAAAAAAGAGGCGAAGTCCAGATATCATCAAGATTTTCTTGGAATGTTGTCCCAGCATGAACACATATATACTTGACAAAGACGGAAAAAATACATAAATAATTAAAATTAAATAAAATATGGGAGAGAAATTTACAATTACAGAAAGTGCTTACTGAGCAAATCAAGCTCAATCTACTCCAATACAGGTTATGTTGGCCATTCATAACCAAAATATGTATTAAGGGAAAACCAGCAGCATTTCTAGGAGAGCAGGTTGGTTTATTAGCTCCACCGAGCAAAAAGAAATGTAGTTTAAAACCTACACACCTGAATTAAATCCTATATGCATGAATGTTCACTGTTTGTATTGAGTTTAGTTTTGTGTTGACTTTACGTTAATTTCAAAGCAACTGATTCTTATTAAATGTAGTCTACCCCATTTGTATTCATGATGGTGGTCTCATGTAGTTCTGTAGCAGTAGTACTGATGCATGAATTGTAATATTGTAGCTGGTTGAGTTGGAGCAAAAGTGACCCAGTTTATTCTACAATAATGCGTCATCATTTATAAACTATTTATGTGAAGTAGTGTATCAGCATGTTGCACACGGTGAGTAATCAGACTGATTCATGAGAAGTGACCAGTTACCTTCTTCTCTTACTGCCGTTGATGACTTGAAACTCTAAACCTGCTACAGCAGAAGACATTTTAGAATGAAACATGAACCATTGTTACAGAAAATGACAATAGCGGCAGTGAAGTGTCATAACATACAGTAGGCCTACATATGTAGTGTGGTCAGTCACACTCATTCATACATATGAAAGAAAAACATCTCAGTCACTTCTTCAAATGGATTGTTTGCCGTTCACACCTCAACTCGGACCTCTTTTTCTTGATTCATCCTTATCTTGTGACACACACACACACACATACACACACACACACACACACACACACACACACACACACACACGCACACACACACACACTCTACTGAGAGGGGGAGCAGCAGAAAGAAAGCAGAGGTGGTTGGGCTCAATGCCTCGGGAGAGAGCGAGAGCTCTGATCCGTCCTGTCCTGAACTAAGAAACAGAAAAACATGGCAAAGACAAAAAGCCATTCGATCTTGTATTCATTTAACAATCTTTGATACGTTTTCTTCTTTTTTCAGGCCACATATTTTGACTCTGATCAAACTCTGTCTCCTACAAAATGTAGTTGTCACACAACTGAACCACATTCTCCATTATATTTCGAGGGAAATGCATTTTCTTGGGGATTTGGTTAACGTGGTTAACATTGTATATTAACATTGTTGTATTGTTGTAAGGAGACCATGTCCATTTATTCAGCTTAAATGCATGAATAGATTGTGTATAGTTCTGCAATGTAAAGGTGTAACATACTGTATGTATATGCAACATGTGTGCTTTGCTGCTGGACATCTTCAGGGCTAGAGCTGTGACCTTGCCTTTGCTCTGCTGCCTGCTCCATGTTTATTTATTTATTGAAATAAACTACTTTATTCAAGGTCTAGTTATGGGGAGCACAAGGCTGAGCATTATCATACTGCCTGGCAAGGTTAGTGCTGCTCAACATAGCCATGAGTTCATCCCAGCTGCTCAAACTCAGCTTCTACTGATGGGGTTATTTATTTATCTGATTTATTCATACTGAAGCTAAAAATAGTTGCTATATTAATTCATTTGGAAATCAAATACACTACAAATGACGTCATCATTTTCTTAAGGGTATTATTGTCAAAGCAGAAGCAGCAGTGTCTGTGCATCGCTCCTTTTAGAAACAGAAAGGAAAACTAAAAATGTTTCAAACAAAAAAGAGAATCTTGATTGTAATAATACAGAAATTAAAAAGACCACGAAAAAATCTAAAACCGCAAGCAATTCACATATTTTAGCAATATTTAAGAGTGACAGTGAAACAAAAAAAGAATGAATAGAAAGAGTTACATTAGATTCATTTAGTGGCATAGAACAACCCCCCAGAACTTCTGCTCCATTCATCTGCTGGTCCAGTCACAGACAGTGAGGGGAAGTGACACAAAGGTATTTTAAAAACCTAAAGCATGAGAAAACATTTGGGGGCGGAGCCTCAGACGCCACCAAAGGTTCCACTCCTACTAGCCGCGTGTGACAGGAGGCCCATGAACAGCCTGATATACTGGACAGTCTAATGCTGTACATTGGATCCTATAGTGAGGCTCAAATAGAGACGTGTCTTCACAGTAGCTGCTGGAGTGTTTTATTTTTAAAAGCCATAAGGCCAGGTCTCATCTCATTTAAACACGCATTCACCACCAACATCAATGCGCTGGGAGGCGTGGCCACTAGCACCAAGTCACACTCTACAGTAATTAGCCAATTAAAATGAGGCATGGAGCCAATCAAGAAATGAATAGATTAGAAGCTCTAGCACCAAATGCCTGGTTAGACTGGTGAGAGAGGGCGTAATTACCATGGTGGTCTGCATCATGAGCAGATAAACCAATGTATGGCTCATCACAAGCCTTGATGGGCTAATTCTTTGGCTTCCACCCCCACACCCCCTCAAATACCAACCGTTTCCTGTATTAACGGAGAGGGCCTTCACTCGAAACACTCCAGCTCTGCTCTCTTTTATTTTGAGAGAGGGGAGAGGAAAGCAAGATGATGGCCATCATTAAGATCAGCGGTGCGTACTGAGGCGTTGCACTGCTATAGCCTCCGCATCCACCACCGTAATGTTCATTAACACCTCATAGCCCTAGTCCCCCCCCCACCCCCCCCCACACACACACACACACTTTATTACCACCACAGAGCAAACACAGCATTAAACGGCATTAAGAGTAAATGGATATTTTATTAATCTCATTGTAGGGTGAAGAGGAGTTTGTTAATTCGGAGCATTGACTGCTTGACCTTTTATAGTGTTTTTTATTCTAGAGTAAGAGAGAAGAGCGCAGGTCGCCATGTTCTAATTATTTCCTCCCCCTTCCTTCTTTTCTCCTCGTCCCCTGCCCTCCTTCTCCCTCCCTGTCGTCCACAGCAATTTGGCAAGATTTTAGACGTGGAGATTATTTTTAACGAGCGAGGCTCCAAGGTAAGTGTGCTGCAACCGCACACACACACACACACACACACACACACACACACACACACACACACACACACACACATAGGATTCTCCAGCCGGCTATGTTTGTCCCCTGTCCCCTTCTTCTCTTGCAGTCCTCTGCTCCTCTCACTGTCTCCACAGCTCTCTCTCTCTCTCCTTCTGTCTCATAGTAATTACCAACCCGAATCAGTGACACTTGCCTGCAGGCAACTTTTACTCCTTACCGGCCTGCCATGCATTGTGACATACAATGAATCTCTCACACTTCTCTTGACGCTGACAGTAGGATTCACACATGGCTGTCTCACCTGTTTAGCTTCTCGACCTATGCCAAGAAGGAGGAACAAAATGTACGCAATATTCCTCTCCCAGGACAGTTTACATCTATATATCTGCTCATTTACATCACCAGAAACAGTATTATACTACAGTGATTCACCCTCTAGCCATGTCATGAAGCTTTTACATTTAGAATGTGAAACGATATTTCACAAAGATAATACTATTTGTCCTTATTTGTTGTTTTCTCTTTATTCATTGACTCATTCATTTACACACACACTTGTTTTCATGATTTAATGTTTTGTTTTTGTTGTATCATTTGTTATATTTATGATTAGGAGCTTCTTTGATATGCTCTAAACGACAATATCATACCAGCAATGATAGACTAAATGATGGTCAGTTATGATACTTCCCTGTCGCCCTAAACTGCTTGAAATGGGATTATTCTAAACGTATGTTGCATGGAGAAATTTGAGAAACAAGTATGTTACAGCTACTCCTCCAAGTATGTTAACACAAGGTTCATAGGATACTCAGCATGCTCATTAAAGGGTAACACAGAGAACAACACTAATTATTACCACAAGATAAAGAAAAGAAAGCCGACTCTGCATTAGAGCAGCGAACGTATCTATTCGTGGGAACAAAATGTCAAAGGGATTCATTTTCCCCCCACTTCGCACTTTTAAATACATATTTGATCTGCTCCCCCTCTCAAGGGCAGGCCTATGTGTTATTTATGCCCAGAGAAAGGCAGTGAATCCTGTAAATGCATAAGAGATCATGTCGTCGCGTGCTGTTCGCACATATTATCTGGCGCAGCAATTACAGGGCAACGACTGGCCCGGGATACGTCAGCTGAAAGGTTCAACAGGTGTGTCTGCCAGGCATGTTAGCTGGAGCTCAGTCTGTGCCTCCACACTGTAACTCAGCAATGACAGAGCAGTGAGAGTAAGGGCGAGACGAGGAGAGAACATTTAGACCAGGTTACAGAGTGAAGCTGATAAAGCATTACACCAGAACTGTTCCACAAGGAGTTCCAGGGGTGTGATGGGGTTTGGGAACAAGGACGCCTCTATGCAGACAATAGCAGAGTCATTTCCATGACCAGTGAGCAATGATTTATTTTGTATTGGTATCAGCCAATTGAATATGTGTTATCTGAGGTTATCACCATTCCAAAGCCTCAGAAGGGCCACACTGCACATCGTGAAAGAGAAGGTGAAACTTAACCTTGTGAATTGAAACAAACAACCTTCGGTTCAGGGTTTGTTTTAAAATAACTAGCATACGTTGGTTATGTAACTGAGGCACGTGGTATTAGTTCAGTAATATGTAACTCACGTAACAAACAATATGGTAATGTCAGTCAACATTGACTCTTGTCCTGTGTTTGTTCCACCCATGCATCCATCCACCTTGACCTCCTCCCTGCATAGAGCTTTGTTGCTCTTTAAACTACGTCACCTGACTTTTGAGCCTCACATAATCACTATGGCCACAAGAGGTCAGCGATGGTATCGGTGATCAACCATGGGCGTGATGATGAATGATAATAACGGTCTTCTGGACCTAGGTGTAGGCCCCTTCTAACCCATATCTATCTTTCAATACACCTCTTGAATTGATCAATTTGTGATCCAAATAAAATAACTACCGTACTCACAAACACTAAAGGTGTGACAAACCATGATCATTCCCTCCTAACCAAGTCCTCTTTGTCCCTAACCCTAACCAGACCTTTAAGGTCTTTCACAACCTCTCTGATTATCTTACTGCTCGTGTTTCTTGACACCTTCTGACTTGTTATTGATGTCGCTGTGTTCTGACATCTCATCGATTAGCCTGGTGAGGACATTGTTATGGTAACTGTTCGAGCCGCTGGCCGGAGCAACAACAAGTAAAAGTCTTTTAAACACTGTGGTGGCAAATCAGGAGAGAGCAATGGGATATTTTAGGAGGCAATGAAAAAATGACAAAAAATCCGTTTTGTTCGAAGGACTCGTCGCAAAACCATTAAAACACATTCCGGCACCTCCGGCAGCCTCGTCTCTAAGTCGATGTGTTTCTTTGAATGTGTTTTTGGTTAGATGTCTGAAATAATTTCTGTTGTTAACACAAGCTTAAGAGATTTTAACATGTTGGTATACAACATTAAATCGATTTTTAACTTCTAATCATTGCATTCATTCGCAATTCAAAAATAATAAAAGTGGTGTTTATTTGTGAAGGTTATCACGCTGAACACAACGTGTAAGTATCATGATCGTTTGTTTACCACTGAGCTTATTTTCTGCAATAATGAAAAATCCAATGGAAGAATCCCATTATCTTCTTGTGGAGGGAACCAGTGTGATGCTAACTTCCTGGTTGGCCTGCAGCAATACGTCATCCCTGTAGCACTCTATACTGTACAAATGATGAACATGTCAGTAGGCTATACAAGGAAGAGATGTGTCCACAGGACTAAGTGTGATTAAACACGTGCCCACGGCTCTAATATGTCTCTTTGCAAGTTCCTGATAAAGTTCAACAACACTGATGGGTAGAATGGAACATTTAACACACAGGCAGTAATCAATGAGAGCAGAGATGATTCTTCAGCTCTCACTCTATACCTGCTTTAAGCTCATTGACATAGATAGATGAGTCTTTTGTGGTTTAGGCTTCCGAGGCATGTTTTACCGCATATGGGCTGTTTGACTGAGCGGCATCTCCAGGCCCAGTCTGGCACGCAGACAGGGTCTCATGAGCGAGCTGCGTCCCGGGGCTCAGAGAGTCACGGCTGACTGATGCCGTGGAGATTGTAATTGTATGGCACTTATCTGCTCTCCCACAGGGGCCTCTGCAGACCAGCAGAGCACAGCAAACACACACACACACACACTCACACTCACACAACCATATGCACATCCCAAACTCCATTGTGTATGTGGAGGCTTTCATTCCATCAGCTAAATCAATTAGGTCCAGTTGTTTATGTAAATACATGTGCAGCAGAGTCCGAGATGGAACGGAGAGTAGAAACACACACACACACACACACGCAATGATGAGGTGGTTATTTAAGTATAATCAGAGCTCTTGTCTGTGGTTTGATGTCCTGTGTCCCCATCTGTCCTCTCTCCTCCTCATGTCTAAGCAGCCTGACGTCTCTCTGGCCTCTGCTTCTAGATCTAGACCTCCTCCTGACCGGCAGCGCTCTCATCTGTGCTTTGTGTCTTTTTCTCCTCTCCTCCTTCCCCCATTTGTTTCATTATTTTATTTCTGGACTTCCTCCCTCTGTCGCTTCTGTTTTTCAAACCCACCTCCCGGCCACTGCAGGGCTTTGGGTTTGTAACATTTGAAACGAGTGCAGATGCTGACCGTGCACGGGAGAAACTAAATGGTACAATCGTAGAGGGACGCAAAATAGAGGTGCCTTCCTTTTCCTGTCTCTCCTTACCTATGTCCCCCCCCCCCTCTTCTTTTTGTAATCCTCCCCCGACTCTTTCTTCCTTTTCTGTGCCTGCCTGAAATTTCTTGCAATACCCCCCTTCCTCTCTCCCTCCATCCATTTCCTTTCTCCTGCCTGCTGCACCTTGAACGCTGCATGCTGAGCCCTGATCCGTAAGTGTGTGTGACAAAGAGAAAGACAGACCTATTCAGTGGTGTGTGAGCGTGTTGCCTTGTTCTTGTTCTTTTTTATACAAATGGTGAATTCGACTTTGCTCATGATGGATTGTGTCATGTGTGTTTGCGTCTGCGGCATGTGCATGGGGTCACAGCGGTTTGCATTAGAGTTAGAAACCCACTCATTGAAAAGAAACCTTTTCCAAATGGAGATCAATGATCTGCCAGTGAGCCCTCGAACCTTAGTGTTCAATGTTGATGTCACCGTCCTCTGGCATGGGGAGTGGGATCGCCCCCATCTTTCCGTCTGTCGGCTCACTCTTTTTTCTGTTTCCATTTGAACTCACCAGGGTTCATCTCTTAGAAGAATCTTAAGGATGTTTCAGATACTAATATGTGAAACATCCCAACTATTCACATCTCTTAGACGTGACGTTTATTACTACCACTATGTTTTCCTGTTAACATTGATGAAGAAACATTCATACGGCCTGCTTCCTGGTAAAGAATTGTTTGGTGAGGACGGGGTGGATGGTGTGTGTACGAAACACAGCACTTTGACACTAGCGATCAGGGTTTGGGTCAATAACTCTGATTTAGGTTAATGAGAAATCATCGTTTGGTTATATCTTAACAAAGTAAACGTGGTGACTTTTCCCACTTTTATCACGGACCACCATCTTCCTTAACCTTTAATGAAGGCCTATACAGGGCCTTAACAAATGTATTGATGCTTTTGTCGTGGTTTGAGTGATATTATATTGCAAGAGGGAATATTGTTGGAAAACAAGACTTGGCAAATTTGTTGATTAATATTGATTCCTCATTGTCCTCTTGTTGGACATAGATGTTTTCCATCTTAATAAGCCAGAACCAGGGAACACAGCACTCACAATAAGGTAAAAGGAAAACATATAACAATGCAACATGTTGCAGTCCTCACAGTATTTTGTGGCTCCACATAAACCTTTCAGACAAAGTCAGTTTTCAGCCAAACAGATTCAGATTTCCACCTCAAGCCCAGACATCTTCTCACCTGCAGATCATCCAGATCTGGCTCACTGGGACACTTGTGTGCAGCACATTGCTGAACAGTGAGGAGATTTCCAGCAGTGTGTGTGTGTCAGAGCAGACACGATGGATATAAATTACACTACAAGAACTCCTCCAACACTGGACATCAAGCATTGTTTAAGATCTTCAATTGAAATATAGTATTTTTACAAACAAAAAATCTACCCAACCATTCTTGTGTTTACATGTTGTTTGAATGTTCTTCTCTGATGTTGTTGAATGGTTTTCAACATCAGATCTTTGACTCATTGCATCTCGCCTCACTTGTTGAAAAGATGAAATAGCAGCATGGCATGGAGAGTGTTGTGATGTGGATTATCCACAGTATGCACGTTTCTTTTCCTGTGTGTGTGTGTGTGTGTGTGTGTGTGTGTGTGTGTCTGCTCTCACACTAACCTCTATCTGTCTGCTGACAGGTCAACAATGCCACAGCCAGAGTAATGACCAACAAAAAGGTGGCAAACCCCTATACAAACGGTAAGATTTCAGCCTTTTTTCCATCCCTTCCCAGTTCTTTTGTACATCTTCTGATAGCTGCTTTCATTTCATTCTTCTCCTTCTCGTAGTGCTTTCTGTTTTCTCCACTCTCCAGTTTTCTTGCCCATCATCGCATTCCACTGCCAGTATCAGACCTGGCTACATTACAGAGCAACAGATCGTATGGTCGTGTAGAAGGAGTATCATTATGATCCAATTTTACCCATTGAACTTGGACTGTGAAGGGAGAGGAAACCAAAAGCTACAAACGGAAGCCAGGCAGCAGATTCTGCCTTCATACAAAAAGATCTGTTCACATTTGATTAATGGAATCAATATTTGCCAAAGAGGCAGTCGAAATATCATGCAAATAGCAAAGTGAAATCTGTTCTTACTCGGCAGGGATGAAAGGAAAAGGGCGGCAGGGAGGAAGGAGGATGATTGGAGATGGAGGGGGGATTGAAAGCAGTGTGGGGGGGGAGGGGACGTTTAAATGAATAGAGCCAATAAAAAGAGCCAGGAGCCATTGGTAAAGAGCGAGAGAAGGGCCCTTTAGGGTGTGTTTCTATCCTCCATCTCTCTCACAGAGCGTCAGTCATGTGGATGGAATGAAAGAGTGGAGGGAGAGAGCAGAAGCAGCAAAGAGGGGGGAGGGGATGGATGAACAGGGGATGGAATTAAATGGCCAGACATGTCAGCACCTCTCTTCCACATGTACACGCTCACACACACACACACACACACACACACACACACACACACACACACACACACACACACACCTCCACCCTTTTTGAGGGTGCAGAGAGAGAGAGAATGAGCCCTGAAGGGTTTTCCATTCGTCACTGTTATCAGGCACCAAAAACACACACACACACACACACACACACACACACACACACACACACACACACACACACACACACACACACACACACACACACACACACACACACACACACACACACACACACACACACACACACACATTTCCATCCCAACTCATCTCTCTCTCTCTCTCTCTCTCTCACATTTGTATGAGTGGTCAAGGCAATATGATAATAATAAGAAGGAGAGGAGAAGAAGAAGAAGCAGAAGAAGAAGAAGCAGGAGAAGAAGAAGAAGAAGAAGAAGAAGAAGAAGAAGAAGAAGAAGAAGAAGAAGCAGAAGAAGAAGAAGAAGAAGAAGAAGCAGAAGAAGAAGAAGAAGAAGAAGAAGAAGAAGAAGCAGAAGAAGAAGAAGAAGAAGAAGAAGAAGAAGAAGAAGAAGAAGCAGAAGCAGAAGAAGAAGAAGAAGAAGAAGAAGAAGAAGCAGGAGAAGAAGAAGAAGAAGCAGAAGAAGAAGAAGAAGCAGAAGAAGAAGAAGAAGAAGAAGAAGAAGAAGCAGAAGAAGAAGAAGCAGAAGAAGAAGAAGAAGAAGAAGCAGAAGAAGAAGCAGAAGAAGAAGAAGAAGCAGGAGAAGAAGAAGAAGAAGAAGAAGAAGAAGAAGAAGAAGCAGAAGCAGAAGCAGAAGAAGAAGAAGAAGAAGAAGAAGAAGAAGAAGAAGAAGCAGGAGAAGAAGAAGAAGAAGAAGAAGAAGCAGGAGAAGAAGAAGAAGAAGAAGCAGAAGCAGAAGCAGAAGAAGAAGAAGCAGGAGAAGAAGAAGAAGAAGAAGCAGGAGAAGAAGAAGAAGAAGCAGAAGAAGCACCAAAGGATGCACAAAGACAAGATGATACACAATATTTAAATATTTAAAGATACAAGAGCATCTCTTATTATTGTCTCATGATATTGCATATTAAGATATTAATACATACAAATACATACCCGTGGAATAATGCAAACAGACTGAACACTGGTGCACCCGACAGTCAATACTGAAATATTGTATGATATAACGATGTGATGCAACATGCTGAAGATGAACAATGCGATGCCTTGTTGGATGGACACATGCAGCAGTGAAGACTAATATGGTCATAGCTTGTAGTGATTCTGTAGAAACAAGTTCATGCAGCAATACTAACATTCACCCTGTGTGTGTGTGTGTGTGTGTGTGTGTGTGTGTGTGTGTGTGTGTGTGTGTGTGTGTGTGTGTGTGTGTGTGTGTGTGTGTGTGTGTGTGTGTGTGTGTCTCCTGTGCAGGCTGGAAGCTGAATCCAGTGGTTGGAGCGGTATATGGCCCTGAATTTTATGCAGGTAAAGAATCACACAGTTGTGAAAAGAAAAATGCATTTGAGAACAAATACTGAACTGTAGAATCCTCATTTATACTGCTCGGTATTCTTTATTTCCATCACTTTGTCTTCCCGCCGTGTGTTGTGTGAAAGGCACAGATTACAGATTTACATGTTATGTGTGTGCAGTTTGAAGTGGCAGCTTGGTTTCATTTGGTAGAAGTGCTCAGACCGCCCGCTCCCCTTAACCGCTCTACTTTTTGCTCATTAGTCTGAAATCTGTTCGTTCCCAGACAGCTTTACAGCGCTCCTCTAAATAACCACCCTGACAGAGAGAGGCCATCCATCTCTTTTATTTCTCCTTCCCTGTTTCCCTGCTTCTACCTCAATCCCACCATCTATCCTTCCATCCATCCGACCAAACCTCAGACGACCTCCAAACCCTCTACCACAGTTCTCCATGGTCCGCTGCCTTTGGGTCTATCCTGTGTGTGTGTGTGTGTGTGTGTGTGTGTGTGTGTGTGGGGAAGGTTTATGTTGCGATACACACAGACGTGTATATTTACGTGTTCATATGGCATGTCTTCAAAGGTGCAAACAAAACCATCTGTCCACTACTGTATAGCACTAGTTTAATTCATTCTCTATCCTCCTAAACTTAAACTCACTTCTACAGTTAATGACACCGTAACGCTTACCGGGGCCATAGCCAGCGAGACATGAGCATGAAATTATTTTTAAATTTCAATATAGATATTATAAATTAGCATCATATATATTAACAACATTGGCCGGGGGGAGTCACAGAGGTATGATGGTCAACGCTCCATGTGAATCATTATGAACTCCGTAGTGCAGAAAGTTAGCTTGAGACACAAACAGTCCGAGGCCTAAGTCGGTTATCAGTGCTAAACAAAGTCACTAAAACAGCTCCACCATGACCATGGACAGCACTACGCGTCCAACAGGCAAGACGATGACAGTTCAGGGGACATTTCATTCTGCTCCCTCACACATCTGGTATACATACATTTTAACCACCTTAGAGCTGGAAGGAAGACAACTTGATGATATGAATCATATGATTGTGACCCACATACATACTAAGCAGGAGAAAGCACTCGCTGAGCTATAGTGAGACGATAGCTTATTGTTGTTCGGGTTATCTGCTTCTAATGTTTGCAGGTTTTTAATTTAAAGGCTGATCTTCTCACTGTGCACACAGGCCAACGTGGCTGACAAACAAGCTTTGTGAACAGACTTTTGAAGAATTTTTTGTAAACATTCAAATCATTCACGAGCGACAAACGTTCACAATCACATTGGTGTTGTGAGTAATTTGGGGTTTTACTGGGATGGAACCCAGTCGGGTTGGTGTCTGCGTCAAGCAAAGACTGCTGTTTGTGTCCTGTGTGGAGTACTTTTGTTGTGTTTTGTTTTAATTTTGTACTCATTATAAATCAAACCGTGATGTTTTTTTTACTAAACCTAACCAAGTAGTTTTGTTGCAACATGTTTCAACATTTCTTTTATGCAGATGTTTGCATTTGTCCATACTTACTGTAGGTCAGCGCTGATGTTATGCACTGGACAAATTATGGGGAAGTGACAAAGCAAAACATTCTGTGTTTGACTTCCAGCTAAATGTGTTTTAAATGGTAAATGGACTGTCCTTGTATCATCATTCACCCATTTACACACATTCATACGTTGATGACAGGCGCTACCAGGTGCCAGCTGCCCATCAGAACTATCTCACCATTCATACACCTAGAAGAGCTCCACCTATCTACCACTGAGCCACAGCTAAGGTATTCCTATGAAGGAGCCCAGAGAGGGGTAAAGTAAAGGTCTTAACAGTAAAGAACATTTCAGAAAATAAAAAAGGAATGAAAGGATCTCATGTCAAAGGTGTTCAAATTATTTAAGAACAACAATTCCCCAAATGATTTATCACCAAGAGGCCTTTTTAAGTAAATCACTGGACTTTGTGTCTGCTGTTGATTGAGGTTCCAAAACAATATTCCAAGTTCAGAAAAGAACACTTTCCTTTGTCATCTCCAGACCAACCCAGACATGCTCAATATGTGTTCAGTGAGGTGTAGCATTATTACACTAAACCTTAACCTTAACCATTACTTATTCATCAAACATCACGTAGATGTGGCTCCCATCTTTTTGTCTCTCATTCACAGTGACTCAAATGTTAACTAAGCAGGTTTATTGTAACCACTGCACCAGCTGTGGGCGTCATATGCACAGCAGTATTAGAAAACACACACGATGCTCAGTCTGTCTTGCTAATTTATAGGATGATAATACATGGAGTGATCTTAAAGTTAGCCGAGCCTAAGCGACACCATATGCCTCCCTTTCTCCCAGGAGGAGGGAGGGATGGACGGAAAAGCGGGAAAACTACACGACAGAAAATAAGGAAAACCAGCCATGCCTGTATCGAGCCTGCCCTCTACATTTTTCTTTTTGTTCATACCTTCTTCTCATTATATGAATCTTTGGTGTGGCTCAGTTCTACTGGCATTCACTCACCCATAAATTCACAGTGCAGATAATATCCACGCCTTCACCCTGCATGCCTTCCTGCATTCTCTCTCTCCATAAAAATGAAAAAATGAAAAATTCCCACCTGTAAGTGAAAGTGCGTGGGATTGGGATTTCTTCTGGAATAATTATGAGTGCATTTAATCTAGTTTGGGGAGGGAGTAAAGCAGGATGTAAAGGGGGATGTAGGGCGATTAATCACCCTTTATCAGACGGCTTTCCCAGCACCCATCAGCTGAATCGGCCGGCATAAATCCTGGCCAGCTGACAGTGCACTCCATCTCCATTGCCGGGCTCGGCTACAGGTTTATTGTGCGCAAATCCCATTCAGAAGAATGACGGATGACCCCCACATGCATACACGCCCATGCTCACACACTCACATGCAAGAATGTAAGCAGAGATGTACAGTGTGTTTGCTGCATTCACGCTCAGGTATGCACCAAAACAAGCAGACACTCATAGTTACACATCTCTCAGACTTCAACACACACATTCTATGGATTCTCAATTAACAGGCGGAGCTATCAAATCACCTATTTGGATTATCGGCCGATAAAATGGGCGTTCTCTGATGTTATCACTACCATTGTAATGCTTCAGATGGGCCAAACTTATTGTTGTTGATTGAGACGCAACAACTTTAGGTTAAGGCAACAAAAGTCCTCAGTTAGGTGAAGGAAAGGATCCTAGTTTTGGTTGAGATAAGTACCAGTAAATGTACATAACAAAAGAATGGTGAATCAGCATGTTGAGTTTTGGTTTCACACGGGACACGAGTAGCAGCAGGTGGACTTTGTCACTGCTCTGATTTGCTTTCATTCATTGATTGCTGTCGGGATGTAAAGAGAATTTCAACAAAGATAACAAAGAGTGTTTTGAAGATTACCAGCCTAAGCTTCCAGCGGTGTTAGAATTGTGATACCCGCTGCATGTCGATGCTATCTCTACAGTAACCAGTGCATGCCAACACATTCTCCGGTTTCCTGCCATAACCGGATTTCTCTGTAAGCTGATTTCTGCTGTGAAGGTTAATTTCTCCCAGAAATTATATTTATATATGAAAAAATGTATAATGCCAAATCCATTATGTTTGAAAATGTAAATTCCACCTGGATTACGTCAGCATTTTTTTTGTCTATTGATGTATATTTACCCTGTGGAACATGTAGGACAGTAGGCCTGCAAAGCACAATACTGTATAACGTCCACTCTGCCCGTACACAAGCTACAACCGTAACAGCTGTGAGTACTAACAACAGCCATGCTGGCTGTTTATAATGGTTATTTGGAGGGATATGAAATTGGAGGGTAGCCTGAAGGGACTAACTGTCAGTGTTGACGACTTGGTGACTTTCTTACTCCATAAAACAAGAAGCCTTATTATTAACATACAATCAATTAATGAACAGAAATAAAGGCCTAGCTCTACTAAGGGTTCTGCTTTAATAAAGGCCTGTCAGATAAATAAGTGTTCCAGCACAACACAACCAGACATCTACACACACACACACGGTATGCAACGGTGTGTGTGTGTGTGTGTGTTTGAGTAAAATAGACTGCATGGGCATGAAGGACAATGAGGAAAATGTAATACTGATTGATTGACTGTGTCCTAGACTGAGTATATGCAAAGCAGGACAAATGTGTGTGTGTGTGTGTGTGTGTGTGTGTGTGTGTGTGTGTGTGTGTGTGTGTGTGCAGGGCTTGGCAGAGCAGCTCTCCCTAGAACACAACAAATAAGATTAAAATGCAAAATGCAGACAAGGAAGTAACAAGGCAAGCGGCTCGGGCCTTTTTAACATATGCGGAAAAATTTGCAAGTTGGAAGGGCGACATCAGATCAACTCTAGGCTTTGTCATATTGGCACACCGTCATTGGCCCAAGGCCAGCCGAGATCACTGTCAGCTATAGACCCTGTCTTTTCAAACTGGTGTTTTAAAAGCAAGCAACCCATCTAGCCTCAGTTTTCTTGTCAGGGTGCCGTGTCAATATACGCTTGTTACGTGCATAGTGTATTTTCAAAATAAACTTCCTTCTTCACAGGAAGTTAGGTTTAAGTAACAAAACCACTTAGTTAAGTTTAGGAAAATAGAGTGGTTGACGTTGAGTTAAAGGACTAATGACTCAAAATGTCAATGTTTACTTTTTGCTTGTGAAACTTCCTTCTGGACCAAAGTCCTGTGTTTGAACTACCTCAGTTGCTCTGAGCGAGGCATCATGATCCGGGTGTGTTTACACTGGAGTTAGTTGAAAGCCGGTGTCAGACACCAAGGAGTGCCTGATCCATTTGATGCATTGGAAGATGATACCGGATTGATAGAGTATATGTATTGATACTTGAATGGAATCTGTGAGACATTCTGTAAATGTTACGATGGATGTGTAATCAATATCTATCAAATGAGATAGCAGTGTGTTTTGAACAGAAGACCGATGATGCCCCCCCCCCCCCCCCCCCCCCCCATTGATCAGTTCAGCCCCAGCTTGAATGTAAATACTATAAAAGCAGCAGATTCTCAGTGCAGTTAGAGTTGACATTGTGTAGTTTTGCTTGAATACTACAGAATGTTAGAGCGTCGTCCCATCCAAATGAATCAGATGTGTCATTTGAAATCCCTTCAACTCTGGATGAGTGTGATCTTTATGGGAAACCATTCCTGTAAAAATGCCTTTAATTTCGCTTCCCTCATCATGCTTTTCAACAGGCTCTGCATCCATTTCTGAAGTTCCTCAACTTTTATTGCCACTCATTCTGCCACTCCAGCTGATGTCATCATTGTCTGATTTTAGTGTATGTACTCACTTAAAATGAATGTAATTCACTTTAATACCTCTCAACCTCTCAATCTCTCAATTTTGATATGAAGCCCAATTAGCGAGACCCACAATAATAAAGCCGTGTGTTGTGTCACCGTCCTGGTATTGAGATGTGACGCAATAAACACAGTGGCGCCCTTAAAAACACACACGCACACACACACACACACATCACATATTACTAAATCACATATATCACAGTCGCTTTTTTTAAATAACACAATTTAATAACCATGCTTTTGTTCTAATCGTAACTGACCCCTGCTCACATCACCAGTAATTGTCATACGCTGCATTAACAGACAAGACACGCGTGTATGTGCGTTTGCGGCCCAGGTAGTATTTCATGCATGTGTGTATCAGTGAATGTTGTTGTTTGTTTGTTTTATGGGCCTGCTGGCTGTCAGGTGGAGGCCCTGCCATGATTCATGGGTTATTACAGCACTGCTGTAGCGTGCACAAGCCATAGCTCATCATCAGATCGCACTCATATACGTCACACCACCACCAACATGCACATACACATGTCCTCATGCTCACTCATATGCATATACACACAAGCAGCCAACTGCTGGCACACACACACACACACACACACACACAAAGAGGAATGAATATATGGATGCCTGATATTAAGAAAGAGAGGGAAGGTAGGGGCAACTTGGGGAAATTGATCTTTTGCTCAGAATATATCACCAATGGACTGTGTGCTGGCTGTGTGGCATATTAATGCTGCCTGAGTAGTTAGAGTAGGAAGAGGCAGACACAGCAGAGGGCAGAGCATCTCCATCACCCAACAGTGAGAGAGAGACAGATGGATTGGGGAGGGGGGCGAGAGACAGAGTGTTTCTGTCCCTGAGCACTTACAGTGGAGCATGTTGTGTTTTTCTCTGCTGCTGCAGACAGTAGGTGTAGTCATCCATATCCAGGGCCTCTCAGAGGTCTGGCATCTGTTTGAGCTCACAGCCCACAGGTCATCAATGGAGAAGGTTCTATACTCTCCTCTTGTACATTGTCTATTGCGTAGACGTAAGTGTCTATGGGCAAGATGCTTTGCTACTTTTGAGTTTTTCTAAATAAAAATGATCTATCTGTGCAATAGCAGCTAGCTAGGTATCAGTAAAGTATTCTAGCAGACAACTAATGCTAGCAGATTGTAAACAACAGTCTTAAATATCCAGTTAGACCTTAAACCAGGCGGCAACTTCCAGTTCCGAAGAGTGAAGCCAATAAGGAAGAGTCTTAAAACCTGCATTCTCTCTCCTGACCACCAGGGGGCGACTCCTCTGGTTGTATAGAAGTCTATGAGAAAATGACTCTACTTCTCTCTTGATTTATTACCTCAGTAAACATTGTAAACATGAGTTTATGGTCTCAATCTATAGTCCATTTAGAGTCAAACAGACCATGAAGCAGGGTCTGCTTTAGGGCGGGGCTACACAGTGATTGACAGGTCACTACCAGAGCCACTCCTCGGCATTCCAAATATGGTAACTTCTGTTCACTGGTTGCAAAAAAGCCAAGATGGCGACGGCCAAATTGACAAACTCGAGGCTTCAACACGTTAGTCCACAAACCAATGGAAGACGTCACCATGACTTTCAACTTCTTAAATATAGTCCATGCTTTAAACACATCATCTCAATGTTCAACTTGGTCTCCTACAACATGACGTTCCTAAACAACTAAACTGCATTCTTCTGTTTGAAGGGAACTCTGTTTTCCCAGGTTATGCTTGCAGTTTCAATTCACATGTTTCATGTCTCTTAAAAAACATTCCGGCTTTGGCTTAAGTTCAGTACGTTTGTCACATGATTCGAGCTACAGACGTAATTAAAATAAGTCAACATTGACTTGTCTCACAGCACTCTCCTGGGTGAGAGTGCTGTGTTTGTTTGACCCATCCCAACCCAAAGGTCAGATCATGTTAAAGGCACCACATGAAACTAGGGCTGCAACAACGAATCGATAAAATCGATAAAATTCGATTATTAAAAGAGTTGGCAACGAATTTCATTATCGATTCGTTGTGTCGCGCGATTATTACGCCACTCAATAAGTCGCGGAGATGTTTGAGTATAAAAAAAAAAGTTGAGTTGAGCGCGGAGCAGAGCAGAGCAGAGCAGAGCGGAGGTAGAGGAAAGACCACCGGAGACCCGTAACGCTGTTTGACGGTGCGCGATCCGTAGGCGGGGCGTATCCGGCGTGCAGTAGCTCTTCTGGTGCTGGTGTTTACTCGTTATCCAGTTTGACAATCATGACAAGTTAGCGTTAGCTCGTTAATAACAGTAGTAAAGCAGGACTAAAGACACGTTTTTATTCACTCGCCTTTTTTGGCCCATTCATTTTTCAATCTGTTGTCATGTATATATATTCTGTGCTTTGTCCCATATCGGTTATTGTTGACAAATATATTTGTGTGTGTTGTACTTTTACATTTTTTTTATAGCACTTGGCCATCTTAAACTGTGTTTAAATGTGGTGTATAAATTAACTTAACTTGCACTTACTACAATGATGGTAATAATTTAATGAATAAGCTTCAAGTGAACTTGAGTGTGTGTGCGTGTCTGAGTTTGTGAGTGTGTGCATCTGTGAGTGTAGAGAACAAGTTCTGACGTTCAAACAAATCCTGTTAAGTTTTCTGATTTGTATTTTTCTTTATTTTTTATAAATGATTTATTGTCCTGACAGCTGAGGTCCCTCTAAACAAAAATATACATATTTTTGTGCACTTTATTTAAAACCCCCCCCCGATATAATTGGCAGATGTAAAGCATACTGTTTTTGAATAAAGGGTTGGAAATTAATGCTTTTTTTTTTTTTTATCCGATTCATCGATTAATCGTAAAAATAATCGACAGATTAATCGATTATTAAAATAATCGTTAGTTGCAGCCCTACATGAAACCAATGTTTAATCTCTTTTACAAAACCAGTGTGGGCATTCATTCACGTAATTTAGTTTCAAACAGCACAGAAAACAACTCTGAAGACTTCTAATTTAGTAATCCATCACCGTGATGGATTATACACCTTCACTGTGAACAGGAGCAGTTGCGTTTTGCATAATTGCAACGGAATACTAATATCAGGCCATTTTATTTTGAAAGGAATTCATGTCTCCATACAGAAGACTTTACATTCTCTGCTTCTCTTCCTGCATTTCTGCACCTCGCTCTCTAAAATAACATTGTAATCAATATCAACCGTTCTCTCTTGGGATGTTAGTGCTGTGTTAATACATTCAGATTAAAAGCATGATAGCAGCTCTAGCCTGTATAGTCACATGGGGATTAAATCACAATCATCCACAGCTACCTATTTAAAAAACGCCCTTTTAAACCCCAGGAGTGGACAGCATGTGTGACTCAGCATGGGAAGGCAGGAATGATGTCAACAATGTATCTGTGTCCATGTTAGAATATCAACGGTAGTATGAGAGTGCTGAATTGTGTGATACATAACGTAAAAGTTGTAGCATCATTAATACAACTAATGCAGCATACAAGTAAGAGCTTTTGTGTGGAGATGTTGGATGTCTGTTTAGTGTTCTTCAGACTGATGCGTCAGTAATAAATAGGTATAAAGACTGAGATAGGTATACAAACACTGAAACAGACTGACTGGCCTGTCCATGGCCTTAGTTTCATGTCTGTTGTCCGTTCTCGTCCACATCCTCCACCTTCACAATGAGCAGGCTTCAAACAAGGCACAACATGGAAAGTCAATCAAGAATCAATGGGTAAGACTCTGGAGTCAGAAACATGACTCAGGGCAACAATCACACCCCCTCTATAATAATTAGGTGAATTCAATTAAGATAAAATCAATTTGATTCCAACTCAACATGAGTACTTTTATTGTATTAATGAAACTAGGGCTTTACACGCAAAAAACAAAAACATATGCACAAAATATAAAATATTGTTCATCTCTTGCAACAACAAACACTTCATTGAAAACTTTACACACAAACACTAAATAAAGATATCCTTTCATATAACAACTGTAAACTGATGTGTTGATTATAAAACACTATTATCATTTCCATTAGAACCATGCTGTAAATATAGACGATCACAAATGAAATATTATCAAATGATGTATTTATAACTGTGTCAGACACTTTAAGTGATATATATTATATAACCCATAACTGTAAACTACACACCACAGAGCTAACCTGAATCCTATTTACTGTTCAACCTCTGATTACAGGTGTTCTCACAGGTGCATTGTGGGTGCAGGTGAATGATAATTGAGTGTAGGTATTTCAATGGCAGTGTAGCAAACAACACACACAGGCTTTTAGTGTTGGTTGATATTGCTAATGTAGACTTTGTGTGGTTATTTTACAAAAAGTTTGTTTTAAAATGTCAAACTTAGTGTAAAGCAGACAATGTGCTTCAGCATACCTGATATATATATATTTATATGTAATAAAGTCTTCTAATTATACATTTCAAATTCAAAATGTCACATATTTCAAAGACAATCTAAGTGGGTTATCTAAATACGTAGAAATAATAAGAATGATTAGTATCCTAAAGAAAGTCTGAAACTTTATGTTTGGTGTCTGATCAAAATATTCAGGGGGGGGGGTTGGCTTGTCGCCTCAGCGTTTTTAAAATCACGCATGTGTCGTATTACTTTAATCTGCATGTCTTTCTTCTTTTGCTGCACACTACAAAAGACTTGTACGCCCAGAATCCAGAGAGATAATCTGTGCTTCACCATGTTAGAGGAGGTTGAACTGCCCATGTACACAGACCACTGGGGATAAGTAGAGATCAGCCAGGCCACGCCGTCTGTGTGTACATATGAAGGTCTGTGTGCACGCAAGTGTTAGCGTGTGTGTGTGTGTGTGTGTGTGTGTGTGTGTGTGTGAAGGTCTTGCTCCCCTGTTGACTGAAGGTTGAACAGGGAGCTTCAGCTAAACCAGCTCACATCACATCACCATGCCACCCCGTGCCTGTAGGGGTGACCCTTGTGTGTGTGTGTGTGTGTGTGTGTGTGATGAAGGATGGCCTTAGGCTGAATCTGCCTCTCTAAACAATACAGGCCATCTGCTTTGTGTCCCTGCTGCCAAACACTGAGCTGAACCTCCACACAGGACCCAGTGCATCTTGTACTGTCTCTGCCAGCTCACCTCTCTCCCTCACAGAAACACCTCCTCTCGTTCCCTCCATCCTTTTTGATATTTTGCTCCGTCCTGTCAGAAGAACATATTAGAATGTGCTTTGGTTGCACATGTGATCGAGTTTTTAATAGAGAGCAGGATTAAAACGCATCATAGAAAGTCTCACTTTGTTATTTCTCGTAATGTCAAAATAGACGTCCATGTTGGTATGTTTGATGTAAAGTGAACTGTGAGCTGTTGTATTTACTAAACAAAAATTCACCATCAAATGTAAAAAAACGATTTAAAAAAAGTAATTGGAATGTGAGCAGCAATCAGCAATGTCCCAGACAAAGACATGTGATTGTGTGACATTAAATGTAAAGGTCTAACTGAAGCCCATACATCAGGTTTACTGGAGTTATGGAGTCTGGATCAGTCTGCAGATCCATGCTGATGTATTTGGCCAATAATTACTTTTCTTCGACACCAGGCGAACTAATTCAAACGTGGTCTGGGACAGTTTTACTCCTCAAACCCTGCATTACTGGTTTAACATGCCTTAAGAACTGGTAACTAAAAGACACGGATTAGATTGTATCTTCAGAGCACCGTAGAAGACACATCGTACAGACAGAGGGAGGAATGTGTTTCATATTAATATTAACTCCAGAGATTACAGTCAAGCCACGAGAGTGTGTCTTTAGAAAGATTCCAGTTTGAGGGGCAGACTTCTTTTCTTTTATTCATTGTAGTGTAATATAGTGATGCAGCACCTTGTAAATCCACATCGTCCACACCCTTATTTCAGCTATTTCTTATTTCTTATTGTATTTAATACATATAACAATAACAGTACAGAACAACTAATGAACTGTACAATTAAACTAAATTGTCAATTGAATGTCTGCAGAATGAAGCTTTTAATATAATTCTTTGTTCTATGTATTTTTCTTTTATCTTAACAATCATTTAATTTATCATTAATCATTTTCTTCTCCCTGATGCTGACCATTGCTCTGTTTGCTCGTTGGTTGTTTTAGCTGCATGCTTTTCTAACTCAAGGCTGTTTAGCAGAGGGGGGGGGGGGGGGGGCTCACTATAGTTGGTGTTATGCTGTTTGTATCGTAACAATAGTAATAATCCAAACTTTAAATAGAACAATTTCAATCATTTTTCTTCACGGAAATAAATGAAAATGCTGATATAGTAAAATGCTGTATATTTAAAGTAAAAAGTTGTCTTGCACCAATCAAAATCCAGGAGGCCTCACGACCCCTATGAAGCCCTTAGTGGGGGTCAGGACCCCCAGGTTGGGAACCAGTGTATTAACAAGTATTGTGTCTGATATATCTATTTCTCTGTTCCATGGAGCTGAAAGTCATCCCCATATAAATACACTATATCCTCTTGTTTTTTAACTTGTGCTTAACCTGCACAAATAAGAAAAAAGAAGTCTAAAAGCACACGCAAAGGGTGAAATGCACCCATCACTGTGCTGCCAAGACAAACGTGTCTCCTGTCTTTAAATTAGGTCACATGCAGACATTTGGTGCAACATTGTCTCCTCTCTATGTCAATGAGTCCAACTCACAAAGATCAACGCTAACAGCAACACATAGTTACAGTTAAATGATTCTTTTGACATTTAGAAAGGTTGGTGGTACCTGAAGCACATTGATAAGGCTGCACTCAGTGAGAGGATGCAATGACAGTAGTGTCATTGAATCCTAAAGCTAAAAAATAAAATAAAAGATTAACAAAGAATAAGGTTATTATACAAATGAATAAAGTATTTCTATCTTTCCCAAATCCTTGGCTGATATTGTTCTTAATTGCCTTTGATAAGTTGGGATGGAACAAGCCCGTCCGACTCTCACTCCCCACAACTCACCCATTTGCCGTAGTTATAATTACAATCAAACCGCCGCAAAACTTTATGGGCATGTTTGCGCTGTAATATCTTTTGTGAACACAACAGCACCGCTGCACTCTGTATCCCATTATTTCCAGTGGCCTGCGTAAAGCCGAAATCCATTCTTTGTGAATTCCCCCCTTAGTGTTGTAACCTCTCTCTCTCTCTCTCTCTCTCTCTCTCTCTCTCTCTCTCAGTCACAGGGTTTCCTTACCCCAGTACAGGAGCAGCTGTGGCCTACAGAGGGGCTCATTTGAGAGGGAGGGGTCGCGCCGTCTACAACACATTCCGTGCTGCACCTCCTCCTCCACCCATCCCTGCCTATGGAGCGTGAGTGCCTGCTCACACACACACACACACACACATTCAACTGAAACAAACACACATAATCAAATAAACACTGTATGACACTTCTCCAAGACTAAAAACATGCTACTGCACAAATGGAATTCACAGCTACAGTTACTCAAACACAGACGCTAACATGCACGGGCGCTCACACACTAACACACAAATAAATACACACACACACACACACACACACATGCAGTAGCAGAAGAATGGTGAGTGGAAAACAAAAAGGCTGCCTTCTAATAGAGCGGAAAATTGCTCTTTGATTCCAGAATGGCCGAATTTGTCTCTCTTTTTTCTAATGTGTCATTCTTTATTCGGCTGTGAATGGACTGCTATGACCTGCCCTGCACACTTCAATAGGCCCGTTCTAGAGACCTGGTGAATGTGAAGGGGAGACATGGAGAGAGAGAGAGAGAGAGAGAGAGAGAGAGAGAGAGAGAGAGAGAGAGAGAGAGAGAGAGAGAGAGAGAGAGAGAGAGAGAGAGAGAGAGAGAGAGAGAGAGAGAGAGAGAGAGAGAGTGTGTTCGGGTTGAAAGGAAAAAAATGAGAACAAGAGAAAATGCAGATGGAGACAGAGAGCGTGAAGGCGGCAGGCAGAGAGAAGGATAATGGATGAATGATGCCGTTTGACCACATGGAACTACTGAATTAGTCATTTACTGTGTGGTGGGAACAATAATTAGTTTTCTTTGATTTAACAGTTTAAACTACTTTTAATGTTTTATTGAGAAAACAAAGAAGGAAAGCATCGAAAAATGAACGTAAATACATTGTGCTGCTTGGTTTGGATGTAAAGTAGCTTCAAACTGAGTTACAGCTAATTATTAGTTCCTGGTATATGATCGTTATGAGACATGCATGGTCTCTGCATCACTGTAACTGCTCCTGTCAATCGCACAACACCCAAAATTCAATGTCTGTTCATGCTGGTTCAAAAAGGCCTCTGCAGGGTGCATGAGCTACAAGCGCGACCTGAATCGAGACACTTGTTTCTACATTTGTTACCAACTGGGAAGTAATTTGCATACTGAAGAGTACGGCTTTCCCCCCAAAAAAGAGCTAGCTTTGTGCTTAGTTACAAATGCTTTGGGTAGTTCCTCTCTATCTCAGAACCTACTAGAAATAACTGAAGCTTTACTTCTGAATAATTCAAACCAACAGCGAAGATAGATTCTTCATTTTTCTACCCCATGACCTACTTCTCTCTCTCTGGAAAAGAAGCACAATTACAAGAGGAAAGGAAAACAGAGTGATTCTTGTGCAGGAGGTGAAATAACACCATGTTCAGCACGCACATCTTCTTCCCACAGATGTTGTATAAAAAGGCCATCTTGAGTTTACATGCACACGTGTAGGACACTCTGATGTACACTGACCATTGAAGTACGTATGTGTCCGCTGTCTATGTCCTTGTTCGTAGACTACATCAGGGATTCTACATCCCAACTGAATTACCTGCACATTGCATTTTAGCAGATGTGAAATTCCACCAACATAGTGTCAGAACAGACAGAACATTCATATTGTACTTGTCTTTAGTTCAAGTTACCATAAGGAACTTTTAACTCAGTGTGAACCATTAGAGAGAAGATTGTCTTTTTATACATAGTTATTCTTAATGCTTGCATTTGGTGCCACCAAAATCAGAAATAATCGTGCAGGTTCACCACAAACTGCCTCAGCTCAGACTACAAGGAGGAGAAGCTCTGCTCCTCCTCCAGGAGGAGAGCTTCTCCTCGCTGCTGGAGGCCGAGGCTGTACTGCTGGGCCCGCTGGAGGGAAGGGAGGCACGGGGGAACCAGGACCAGGACTGAGCGGAGCAGACTGTTAGAATCTGATGCTGAAAAATGAGAGGGAGTCGGGTGCTCGTAAACACTACCGCTTTTGTCCACAGGGGCCGCCAAAACCAACACAAAATGAAAGTTCCTTGTAGTAACTTTTAGAGATCCTAAACTAAAATGCCATACCAACCTCAGTTTACTTAAATAAAATAAAAATGTCTCATGTGTGACGTCTTCTATCAACAGTGTGGTCTACCAGGACGGCTTTTATGGAGCGGAAATATATGTAAGTCAAAATCTATTAATATGTATTTTGATTTATACCCAAGGAGTCTTTCACTATGATGAGTCAAGGAAATAATGTGTCTTCAGCATTTAATGCAATGCTTCAACTTCACTCAGTTGTACTGTACCTGGATGTTTGAGGTGGTCTTGACGTCCTCTGTGTGTCCGTAGGGAGGGTATGCAGCTTACAGATATGCCCAGCCAGCTGGTACTGCTGCAGCTGCATACAGTGACAGGTATGTTGGCACTATGAGGTACTCTCTTCACACTGCATTGTAAATAATCATGATCACTTCATATCTCATACCGGCCTAAAAAACACACTACAAAATATACATACATGCGGTTGAGCTGCACTTATATTTATGAAACAACAACACAGAGTCCGAACCACGGCGGCAGACTTGATGACTTCTTTCAACCTTGACAGAGGCAGCTGAGACCAGATCCTTGTGTTAGACGAGTACGTTGCATTATCGTTTATTCTTCATGCCTCTGGTTCGAAAAGTTCTTTAGAATAGAAGAAGTTGTAGAAACAGAAGGGATAACAGAAATGCTAGAAATGAGTGTTCCCTAGTCTATAGTGGAGAATGTGGTGTTTCCATTGTGTATTATTCATAATGAACCAATATGACGTCCTGGAGTCCTGTTTTAAACATGGACGTACAGATACTGATCTATAAAACATGTATCGCTCTTTGTTGTAAACTCAATACTTTGTTCATGTTGGGATCCACAATGATTTGTCCAGCGATCTGATTGGTCAGTAGTCGAGCTGTTGACCAGTTTTGATCTGGTCCTCTGAACTCGACCCTCAGCACAGGTTACCATGGTGATCTACCTCCGTTAGCAGTGAGCCAGCTTCGTCATGCTGGAATACTTGAGATAAGACAGCTGTCTGGGCCATTCATGTTGCCTTGTGATACGGGCCACAGGAGTCGATGCTCTCACACTGTATGCAGCCTGACAAACTCCACGGAAGCTCACCTGGACAGATGATGAGCAGAACTAAAGACGATTTAACATCGTGCCACGGGGCTGTGGAGCAGTATATGTGAGGCAGGAGAGAGCAGTTTGATCCATTCCATCTTTCAATTGTCATTCCCCTTGGACCCGCCTGTCCCTGAAACTCCCGGGCCTGGTACCTCCCTGCCCAGAGCTGCTGCTCAGCTGCAGTCTGCTGTGATTCCTCCAGATCAGAAGTGATATGTGTTTTTAGAAAAACATGTGTGTGTGTGTGTGTGTTGTGTGCACCCACTTCCACTGCTGTCTACAGTAGGTGTGTGTGTGTGTGTGTGCGTGACGGTGCTTGGGGACCTAATCTTAGGGAGATTGAGCATGTCAGGGCCGATAAGAAACAGCCACAGCAGGAGCCTGTAGGCCTCCGATAATGTAAGATTTATCAGAGGCAGGGAGCGAGCGGTGCACTCGGGAGGATTATGAACAAGGCAGAGAGGAGCGGAGCAGGTGAGGGGGCACGTCTCTCTCTTCACCACACTTATTTCACTCCCTTTCTTTTTCTCCTCTCACACATTCCCTCTTTCTCGTTCTATTTTTTAAGCTCTCCCGGTTTAAAGGGAAGCCCGGGCGGTGAGGTGGAGGTGAGGCAGAGTTGAGGGGTGATGGGGCAGAGGCTGGGGGGTGGTGGAGGAGTTATATTCATTGTGGGATAAGAGGGGCCTTTTACAGTGGATGGGACTGGGGACTGAGAGACCCTGCTTCTGTTCTGTCTCTCTAAAGGGTGCACACACACACATTAGGCTGCCACTGGCTACACTTGAGACCAGGTAAGAAGAGGCAAAATGCAATCAGGATTGGCCATCAAATTCCCCTCGTCATCTTCCATCTGCTCTCACTGACACAAGCCGTTAACAGCCACAGCCTGGAGACACTGCGTCGGTAGGGCTTCACCTGTACACTGTAACAAAACGGGACTATTTCACTGTTTGTGTCTATACCATGAAAAGTCATGCTGCAATAGCACTGTAATCATTGTGTTTATTTAGGAACACATGTCATACACACTTTCACAAGAAGACTGAGACTGATCAAACACTGATAGCAATTAATCGTTGATGAAATTCATCATTTGCAGCCCTAGACACTACCCCTACTTCCTTCCTCCCTTCCTCCCTTCCTCCTCCCTTGTACACTCCACTACTATTCTTTCCTTAGGTCTCCCTCTGTAACACATAGTCTCACACATAGCAGTGCACTCTTATCTTTGCCCTCCAGACCTACGTTAGCTTCCCTTTACTCTTCGAGGAGAATAAACAAACTAGACAGGAGGAGAGGAATATAAATAAAGCGGTCTGGTGGCATCAGAGAAAGAGGGATGAAGGGGGGGAATGAGAGAGGAGAGGAGCGTTGAGGGAGGGGATTAGTTCCAAGCCAGTGCTGGTGAAAAGACTGGAATATAAGCCCCAGGAGACAGACAGAGATACAGGGGGAGATGGCAGTCAGGGGGCACAGAGAGGGGAGGAGGAGAGAAGGAGGTGAAGAAGAAGATGGCATAGAAGGGGGGGAAGGTATGGGACACCAAATGTGCTATATCTCTCTCAAAAATGATGTCCTTCTTTCTTTTAGGTTCCTGCTTCTAGATGTGTTTTTTCTTTACAGTCCTATATTTGCTTTTCGTCCCCCTATGCCGTCCGTCTCTGTTTCCACACCACGAAAGATGATATTTCTCATGTTCCTCTTTATTTATAATCTCAGTTCTCCCTCCCTTCAGCCATCTACTACTCGTATCACTCTGCCCATTTATTTTCTTATCTTTCTCTCTCTCTTTTTTTCCTTCTCCAGCTGACGTTACTTTTATTGCAATCCCTCCCCATCATCTGGAAGATAAAACACTTGTCCCCTTTTTCTCATAAATTGAAACGGGTAAAACAAATCATTGCAATCACACACTCTCACCTTTACAACGTACATTTATAGGGACACATCGATTGCATTTTCATCCCATAGGCCTGTTCTTAGCGTGAGTGAGAGGAGGAAATGATTATAGATCTCTCCTCCGGACCCCAGTTAAAATCGACGACCCAATACCTTATGTGTCTCATGCATACTCATTGTGGTTGGTTGGCACTCCCTATCCATTATCAAACCTATTCAATCAAAGCCAACATGCACAAGGTTTATGCCTGCTGGTTGGAGTTGGGGAAGGAGGAAACAATTAACAGAGTATTTCCCAACTGATTAAATTCCCTTTTGATTTGTACTGGTTCAAAGAATCCATATGGTTTTATGTTTGGGGAATAAGTCAAAATGAATCTACTGCCTCATATACAGAAACTTCCTCCAGAGATGCCGAGCCTAACCTGTTAGGAGATGAATACAGGATTACATATGTCCACACTATGGGAAGAGATGGAAATAAAATATAGAATCTCTAAAAATATCAATGAGCTTGTTTAAATAAATGTAGCATTAAAACTAATTTCATAATGTTTGGATTGTAATCACTCCACCCAGAAGTGTTTCTAGAACAGCATAACCACATGGAGGTGGGTGTGGATGCATGATCCTCGACACCAGCTTGGATCTATAGCCTTTAAGCTTCCCTGGTGCATATTCCTTTATAAAAAGATGGAATAACCACAAACTATTTGACACGCGTCACATGGGGTGGGTGCTGTTACAGCATAGGGAGGAATGGTATTCATGGGGCTAATTCTAACAATGCTGTCATGAGTAGTCTGCTGGTGTGTACCTGAAGGGTTCTTAAAGGTAACACGTGAACACACACACACACACACACAATTCAAAGAGAGAACCAGAGGTCAGAAAGAGCCCACAGCTCTAATCTGCCCACAAGGTCCTCTAGAGTCTAGCACAGCCATTCACAAACACTGGAGATTTCATTTGGGCCGCCAAATAACATTGCACAATTTCTTCCATAGTCTTTTATTCATGATGTATGTCCGCAGTGAAGCTTTGAGCCACAGGAGGGAACCGAAATGTTCCTATTGTTCTGAAAATTGTAGGCTGCTTATAACATTGAATCTAATATGAAGAAAAGTTATATTCTGTTTGTTTTAGCGATCAGATGAAAAAGATTCCGCCTTTTAAACATACTGTATATCTTTTGGACATGGCTGGTTCACCTATTGGAGCTCATTATCTGAGTTAGGAATGATCTAAATACCCTGGAGGTTTCTGTGGTTCTTTACATTACATCGGCTGTAACAGTGATATATTGAGATGTTTCTCACACCTGTTGTCTCCCTTCTGTCTGTCTGTTGGAGGACAAATATTTATAGCTGAAAGTTCTATTTACTACAACAAGCCGGCTCAGAAGCCGCGGCGTGACGTGTTCTGTCTATCTGTCTGTCTACTGATCTCATCGGCTCGGTTTCGGTACCACGGACTGATCCCACGCAAGCACTCGTTAATTACGCCATACTCATCTCCCCATTTCACAGAACAAGCGCCCACTTGCTTAGCTGTGGGGCTTACAGTAATCACAAATGTATAGACACCAAAAAGCATCAAATCACTTGCCAGCATATACATGTGGGGCTAAGGAGGTGCAGACATCTTATGAGACACCAACCTGATTATTCAGGGGGGTCGCGGCTGGAAAAGGTTGAGAGCCGCTGTCCTGGAGGGATACTGTCGCTCTTGATCAATGCAGGCCCTGATGTTTGCAGGATATCCAAAGATTGTGTTTAGCTTCATCTGTCTGGTGAACATCTTGGAGAAGGTTTTCTAATTGTTTGTGCCTGTTTTCTCCTCTATAGTTATGGCAGAGTCTATGCAACAGCAGACCCATATCACCATCCTGCAGCCACATACAGTGTGGGCACTATGGTGAGTCTGTTCCCTGTTTCTTAGCTGCTGACTGTATGGATGTGCTATCATGATG
Organism: Leptoclinus maculatus; assembly: GCA_032191485.1. Taxonomy (NCBI): domain Eukaryota; kingdom Metazoa; phylum Chordata; class Actinopteri; order Perciformes; family Stichaeidae; genus Leptoclinus; species Leptoclinus maculatus. The sequence continues at coordinate 17,020,853 of JAVDOI010000015.1, forward strand.
AACATGCTCACTCTGTTGTCTCTGATACCTCACTGTATGACACACCTGCACACATGGATGTTTATTTTACAGGTTTTTCACAGCAGAAAAGTGAAAACTATTCATATGAAGTGAATTACTAACAGTGAATAAATAACTCAGTCAAATCATTTGCTGACAGGCTTTGTTAATAATCTAGAAAGATCTTTGCAAAATGTTTACTCTTCGACTTGTTGTTCCTGTGAGTTGTGTTTCCCTCTGAGAGACACATTTTAATGTTGTATGTGCATCTTTGCCACTTCAGTAAATGAAACAGGGACATTGCCTTATTCTCAAACTCCCCATTCAATTTAATTGGCTGAAAGCTCCTGGCTTGAAATCCAATCGAGACTGAGGATTCCTCCCCACTGACAACAGTCTCTTCAAATTTTGCAACGGGGAGAGTCGAATGGTTAATGTTTGTTTTTAGCTAGCTTTGCAGCTAACATCAAAGATGAAAAAAAAAGTCTTTCCAAAGAAAGAAATAGAGCACCCCAGAAGATGGGGGAGAAACTGAGAGCACAATTTGTTTTCTTTGGTGGGTGTGGGCAGGGACTTCCTCCAAAGATTAACGACCATCTAGTAAATGCTTCGACGTGCCGTGGGAGATTAAAGTAGGAGAGAAAGATAGAGCGCAAAAGGAGGAATAGTAGGAGAAGGAGAATTAAAGTTCTTGGTAGCAGCCGGAGGAGCTGCTCGGTGCAGCGTCTTGGACAGATGAGATGAGGGTTGATGCTGAGTGCTGACGTGCTTGTGGTGACGGAGATCGAAAGCGCCACCACCTCCTCTATGTGTCCCCCAAACTGCCCCCATTCCTCCCTAGTGCAGCTGCTAGCTAAAAGCCTTCATTAATTACGACGTTTCTTTCCTCTTCATTTACTTAAATAAAACAGTGGCCTCTGTTTTTCTCCTTATTACTCTACACGTTCTTCTCTTTTGTCTTCAAATTACTCCTCCCTTTTTCCCCACTCTCCCATATCCAAACCCCTCTCTACCAATAGTTATTCCTACTTCTCAATAAAATAAAGACATAACACTCCATTGATCTTAAACTTTGTCATGCCTCACATTCTGAACTTAAGCCCCAAACAAGGTAAGGTGATAATGATGTGACTGATGAATGCAGAATTATTGGTTGGAGAACACTTTTTCTTTAGATGAGAATCATCATCGATCTTCATCCGACAACCATGCATAGTCACAAATATTGTGGAAAGTTGTAATTGTAATATATCCGTTCTCGTCTGCTATTAGGTTGGTCTGAACAGAGAACATGGAGAGAGATACAGACGCAATGTTCCCTCAGTTTCTATTTCACTACACGTTGGGAAACAGAATGAGGAAACCATTGTGTAAAAAGGTTGTTCTGATACCAATAACAGCGCAGTAGATGCCTCTGATGGATCAGGTTTCGGCAAGTATGCGAGTCTATGCACCAATCTGATATAATATTATCATATGGTTCATCAGGTTACACTACACAGGAACAACACGTCACCAACGCTGTGCAACTCTCAAGAAGGGTGAGAAGGAAGCGAGACGGCTCACCCGTTAGCTACTTTCATCATCAGCTCTGGAAAAAAAGATGGCTGCATCTGAGATGGATGATGGAAGCAGCTAACGAGTGAGCCGTCTCACTTCTTTCTCACCTCTGTTGAGAGTGAAACACGGCATGTACAGTGTCCATTAAGCAGGTGCTAGTGGAGAGCGTAACGTTAGCCTGAGCTAGCAGGTGCTAGCCGAGAGTGTAACGTTAGCCTGAGCTAGCAGGTGCTAGCGGAGAGTGTAACGTTAGCCTGAGCTAGCAGGTGCTAGTGGAGAGTGTAACGTTAGCCTGAGCTAGCAGGTGCTAGTGGAGAGTGTAACGTTAGCCTGAGCTAGCAGGTGCTAGTGGAGAGTGTAACGTTAGCCTGAGCTAGCAGGTGCTAGTGGAGAGTGTAACGTTAGCCTGAGCTAGCAGGTGCTAGTGGAGAGTGTAACGTTAGCCTGAGCTAGCAAAATGTCAGACATTTGGCAATATTTTACACCGGAAAATCCCACCAGTTAAAGGGCAACATGTTTTTAACACACTGGTATCGGATCTGTATCGGAACATCTAGAATAAAATGTCTTTGCTTTTATTCCTTTTTATTTACTGAACTGGTTGATCTACTGTGTATACAGTAAAAGACGAGCCAGGGTGGCTCAAGGAGCAATTTCGTATTGTTATTATTTGGTTGTGGATTCACAGCTTATTAAATAGCATTGATGGTTGTCTCGTGTTCGTCTCACCTCAGCTGTGTTTGGCCACTTCTTGTACACACAGGTGACAGGAACTGTTAGTGATTCAGTCACTTACTTGTGGTCATTTTGTTGTCTTTGTTCACTGCTGGGTTGAATGCTATCAAAACTAACGTAGAAATCCAAGCTCAAGTACATGCAACAAGCACATACACACAATCCCATTCTTTCCCCAACTACCTTGTGCACAAAATGTCAATCAAACAAGAGACAAGTGGAAAAAGGGAGGAGCGTTTCTTTGGAGGAAAGAGAGAAGTTCATTTTAATATTAACAATACAAAGGTTCTACGTTGAATACTGATTGGAGCTTTTTCATCTTTGATGTTGCAGGCTAGCCTTTACAGAGGAGGGTGCAGTCGCTTCACTCCCTACTAGAAAAGAGAGAGGCACGTCCCCTTCCCTTCCCCGCAAAACAGACACAAAAAACAGCAACAAATGAAATGACTTAATAACCATCTTCACCCTCTTCATGGAAAACTAGAAACAAAATGCTTCCAGGTGGCACATGTGACCCTGAAACTCCAGAATCACTCTGACGTTGCTTCCCTATTGTACACATTGTCATTTATGGATGTAATGTACTTATTTTGGAAAAGAACATTTTGTTACTCTGTGTTGACTTAAATGTATTTGTATTGCCATGTGGTAAAAAAAAAAAAAGACAACAGTCAATGTAGACAAAGGAGAGAAAGAGTAGAAATGAGAAGCTTTTAGTCTCCCTCCGTCTCACTCTTTATCTCTACAAAATATTGGTCCGCAACTCAGCTATTTCAGGGTGGCCTTTTGCACTAGTTTTAATCCCATTTAATTGTTTCAATTAGTCATTTTCCCCTTATAAATTAAAAGCACTAATGTTCAGCAATTACAGTTTGAGCAACACATTTCAGATTGGATTTATTAAGTAAATGATACGGCCATTCCACCCCCTCAGAGAACGGGCTCCATTCTAACTGGAGCTGAGTTTCAGACCGGCTTAATGGGACTTAGAGCTGCTCAGCCCAAAGGGGGTGAAACTGCAACAAATCGCTACCAGGAAGTGATGCATTATGAAACCCAGAAGGTGAGAGGAAGAGCGTGATGTATTACTGAATCTGAATGCAGGAGGAAGTGATGTATTAGCAGGGTGTGAAGCAAGAGCTATGACAGCCATTGCAAAAATAGGGCGCAGTGTGTTAGAGCCCATTGATCGTTGGCATAGTGCCAGAGGCAGGAGGTATCCCATTACTGCTGAATGGCTTTAAAGGAGAAAACCACATTATTTCTGTTTCATGTCTGGTCACGTCCTGCTCACGCTAAGCAATAATCCAACAGTTGCTCAATATGCATATGGAGGAATACTGACAAGTATGTTTGACCCCTTAGTGAACAGATGGGAGGGTGTGATCCTCTTGAATTTAGTTTTAATACTTGCAAACACATTTTAATACCATCTCAAAGCTACATTTGTCGCATTTAGCCAGCATAGTTTAGCAGGTTAAGTTCAATGTGTCCTATTAATATTAAGACTTTGCTACTAATATATAAAGCTCTGGTTTGATCGACACTATTCTGATGATCAACCTGAAGTGCATTTCCTTTCAGTGGATATGGAAGCTGTAATAACAGTGGCTATGATCAGTTACGTTTATATCACATTGATCAAATACATTTGTCTTTTTCATAGTTCAGTAAGTTGACTTACAATAACATTTACACATATGTCCGTCAAAACGTTTCTTGGATGTAGCTAGGTGGGAAGTAGAGGTCCACATTCTCAATCTCACAAGGCTCTGAATGGTCAATTGTTACGTCAATTAGCACCAGACGCATTTCATTTGCAGGCATGGTGCTTATGATGCTAAAAAGCAGGCTGAATGTTAGCGAAACCGGCTAAACCGCTCATGAACCAGACCAGAGCCTTGCACCCCTTCTATCCTGTCCGGTATGGTCAGCCGACAGCATGTTAAGTGACATCACAGAGATTCAAAGCAATTAGATTCAACGCAGGAAATTTGAACAAATGTGCCATTACTGCACGTTGAAAACAAAAGACATGTTTACTAAAATACTTGCACGTGTCTGGTGTTCAGGACCCGCTCCCCCCCCAGACCCGAACTGGTAATAACTGGTATAGGCTGGTTTAGGCTGCACATTAAAGTCATCGTTTTGGGCCTTTTTATACATTTGAAACTAAGATAATACATTTTGAAATGAAGGGAATCGAGGAAATATAATTTAAATGGTTATTTTTTGCTTATTTTCAAAATATTGATTGTTATTTTCATTTTATTTTAATAGCATATATTTATCATCCAACACCAGCGATCCAACCAACATGTTCTTTGGTTTAGCCAGAACAGAACCCGGAAATTAAATATAATCAAAATACCACCCGCCAATTCCCTTTTTTGCAGGTCACCTGGCGGGTTTAGTTAGCAAGGAGAGCGATCTAATGCACCAGAGAATGCTGAGTGCTTCGGTATAGAGTGGTGCAGCTTAGTATCAATCCCTCCCTGTCTCCAGGCATGCGTCTTCTCTCTGAGAACAAGTTGGAGACAGACAACAATCTGTGATGTTCCCCTTCACCCACAACAGAACGGCCTCAGACCGTCTTATTGGATGTCAAGTAAAAGAAGGAAATATAGGATCCTTAATGCAAACACAAGATCTCTCAATTTGATTAGTTTTCAGTGGGATGAGTTGTCACCCAGAGCCAATAAAAGAGAAAGAAGCAGCAAAAAGAGCAGTGAAGCCAGAGGAGAGATGCTCAGGTCAGTCATTGTAGTAAAGAGTCTTTAGTATCAGCTGCAGTCTGGACTAGTTTTCCTCTCATTCTCTGCCGGGAGATTGACTCTCAAGGTGACCCCCCTCCCAGGTATAGTGTGTTTTAATGAGGTTGTCAGGCAGCTTGATAAGTCTGCTCAACCTAATAACCTGCATCAGAACCCCAGCTAACCGTAATGTAACCGGCAGGTAAGGGTTTTACAACCCTGGCTCAGTACCCAGGATGACTTATGACTTATGAAGACAGATTACCATATTTGTTTTGTAATTTGACGGATGCATTTCATGTTTTCAATATAATCTTGGAAGTAGAATAGAACAACTTGTGCCGCTGAAATCCACATGACACAAGGATGAATCTGTAATGACAGGGATTTAAAGAATTGATAAATGAGATCATGAGCCAGAAAAGGTTGAGATGCCCATTTAACAGCTAATAACAACGCCCCCCCAACCCCTGGTAGCACCACCCTCCACTCCGCATATTTAAATTGTTAGCTCTGTCAGTACTGATGCCGATGTTACCACTGATAATACTGTTAATGATAGGATGATACAGATAGGATGGAATGCAGTACCATTTGACTGGAGGAGTTGTTTTGCTACTTGGTATAGGGTTTTCAGTCGATACCTTACCGATAGACGGCCCTTGGCCTATTTCACAGTAGAATTTCCAAGCCCTGATTGCTTGTGATCTTCTGATTGGCTTGTTTCACAAATGGTTGTCAGTCGCAAATTGTAGATAAGTTAGCGAGTTGTGCATTCCTCTACATGGAACGCAAGTATGATGGTTATGTTGAAATCTGTCAAAATGAACGCAAGAGGAAATTATCTTGTGTTGCAAGTCAGTTGCAAGTTTGCAATATATTTAATAGGATACAAAATGTGAGTCTGCTTATGTAAACTTTGCTCTGTAGCTCCGCCAGTGGTCAGAACCTCCACAGTGAGGCATTAACAGCATCAAATGGACACCGTCACTTATTCACGTTATCGATCGTTAGCTAGCTGTTGATGTGACGTGTGGCTCAGTGTGAGTTATCTTTGTTGTCGTTCAAACAATATTTCCATTTTTGCCCAGTTGACTGTTAGCATCCAGATGCCACATTTAGAAGAGTGTGAGTGAAGATCAGTGTATTAATGTCACTACTTTACAGTGTTGCTACAGCGAACATACATGTCAGTCATGTTGATGTTGCTGTTTGTGACTGAAAAAAACAGGAAATTCTGATGTGTTATTGGACACTTACAAAGCTCAGAAGTGAATCTTTAACATCAGGCTGATATGAGCCAGATATATGGTCTCAACGTGTACACACTTAACATGCTGTGGAGACATACGCTAAGAGCAGCACAGGCAACTCTCCCTAATACACCCAAGCATTCGGTTACACACCAATCTCACTCGCTCTCATCCACTCACTCACACACACACACACACACACACACACAAACTCCCCCACCAGTAAATAGCATCTGTGCCTGCTGTGTCTGATGGGATCGTAAAGAGGGGAGTCAGTAGCGCAGGAAGAAAGGGGAGCGAGAAGAGAAGCAGCAACCGAGGCAATTTACCCCACAGATTAGAGATAAGAGAGTTCAGTCAATAAGCACTGATCTCATTTGAAGATATACCAGACTGGCTAGACTCACACACACACACACACACACACACTAGTTGGTCTATTGCTATTACTGTTGTGTCTGTCTGCAGACTGTCTTTTCTAGCATTCTCTTGTTGTTTTCAACCAGGATAAGACCATTGTTACACTAAATATGGATTGGACAAATCTCCCAGTCGCTGCCTCGCCACAACTCTTCTTTTTTTGTCTCTACACAGACAAAATGTGGCCTTAATGTAACATGGCTGCGGCTTCTTAAGACAAGCGCTCTTGCACTCTGTACAACTTCCCCCTCATTGTTTAGAAGCTACTGTGCAGTCACTGCTACTTTGTGCTTCAGTACGGTGTGCAGACCTAATACAAAGAGAGGATCTTTTTCTTACTCAACGAATCCCATTAGAAGACCAAAACCAACATTGAATCAATCCTACTGCTTAAAATATCTGCTTCCTCTGAAAAGCTACATTGTTGCATCAACCGAGTGACATGTTCCTTCGTCACCATGAACACACACACACACACACACACACACACACTGTTCATTTTTCACTCAATCACGCATACACCGTCCTGCTGCCACAAATATTCCCTAGAGAAAGAAATGTGGATTAATCCGCCGCTGAAAATAGTCCTAAACGAATGCTTTGTCTCTTCCTCGTTGAACACTACAGGGAGCAGCTGTTTCAGGACATTGCTTTGGAATCAAAGGCAGCGCCACAGAAAGGGGCAGTTAGGGAAGTCAGGAAGTATTTTGGTTTGGACGAATTCAAATGATATATTATAATATTTAGACATATGCATTACTAAAACAATATAACAACATGATGAGAGCAGCAAAGCAAGTTTAGATCATTCTTCATTTACAGATGTGCACTCTGATACACAGAACATGCGTTCTATAGAGCAGAATGTATTCTTTCAGTGGTGATGGGATATTGACAGCTTTTCATAAGCATTCAAATATTAGTATATATATATATACAAATATTAGTGTCTTCTTTTATCCATCGCTCCTTCGTGCACTTTACAATTTTAAAATGTATGTTTGTCTCAAGGTTGTGGAAGTCATTTGCCAGTATTTGTGTATCATAGAAAGAATTGTAATAGTATTTATTAGTCTATTATTTAGATTCATATTAACAATATGTTCTTATACTACAGAAGAAGAAAATATATATCAAACGAGAAAAAGAATGTTCTTCCTCTTGTATAGTTAACCATCAATGGTTAGGGGTCAGACAACGGCAGCATTTTATATGACAAGAAAAGTCTTTTTCCTGTTTATGTTTGGATGAAGTTTGATGTCTTTCTATGTGTCTGTGGTCACATTACTGTGTGAGGTGTGTTTTGTTGGGCCCTAGGCCTACTGTCTATAGCAATGTGTACTAAATAACCTCTACGTCTCCCTGCTCTCGGGCCAGACACTTTATGTTTTCATCTGCTGCCCTTCTGTTTGTCAGAGCTCGTTTCAGTTGGGGAAATGGAGAGCACAAGTTTAAATGAGTCAGTCTGTTTCTTGGTTTTATGACATCTCTAAAGCACCGAGCCTGTGCTGAGGGATGAAGCAGCCGGCCAAAAAACAACTGTCTTCAAGGTTGCCATCAATGTGAAACAAAGATAGAGAACTGAGGTTTCAAAAACAAGTCCAAAGCCTTCAAAGAGATACACGCTAAACACGACTACACACTGAACTAAAGTGGACATGAAGCAGCATGTAGCATCAGTATCTTCTGTTTCCATGTTCCCTCAGTGTTAGTTTGGGGGTTGTAAGAGTTTTCAGCTGTGACTTTAAGGCAGCTTTTTATGTCTGATTATTACTGTTATTATTGAACACAAACCATCATTACCAGGTAGTGTTGTTGCCTAAACCTGACCCGTCACACGTGGCGTTGTGTGACGGGAGGCTGCATGAAGCATATTCATTACAACAGATGTAATTCATAGTGATTACAGCTCTCTTTTCATACGTTCTTTTCCTGCATTTGACCATCTTTGTGGGGACGACTGTCTCTGCCAGCAGCACTTTGTCCAGTGACCTCTCCCACTATAATACAACCCTGTCTCCTACTGAAGGATGTTCACATTCTCAATTACTTGTTTCTTGTCTTCAATATTTGTGTCTTTGTTGATTAAGCAAATGGAGCTGCTGTCAAACGTGATCTGACAATAAAGTACTATCATCAGCATCATCATGATCCTCTTGATTACGCTGAGAGGAGAACTTCTTTTCTCCCGGGATATGGTCACAGTTTTAACTCCTGATTAACGTTGGAAAATAAAATAAAACAAAACTGCAACAAAAGTCCGTGGTTGGGTTAAGTAAAAGCATCATGGTTTGTCTTCACATACTTGGTTATGTTATTCAGGTTACAGACAAATTGAAAGAGGTCATCAATGCCTCTTAGTGTCTCAGTGGTCCACCTCCTCCTTACATGGACTGCTGAGGACTATAATTAGGAATGTTTTGTTATAAGACAAACATAATCCGGGAGAAGATATGTCTCCCTCAAAGCGTAGTTGACAAAGCAGTTTTTTGTATGGGAAGGTCATTTTTTGGAGACTAGGCTGAAATATATGTTGCATCAGTGTTGATTGCATCTTAGTGGTCCGGTCAGTGTACCTCCAGAGGCAGTCTGGCTTGTAAATGACTCGGGCTCCGGCAGCAAGCTACAAAGACTTTCCTCTGTGGGATTGTGGGTGACAGAGCCCGAGTCAAAAGACTTATGAACAGAGCGGGTTTCTACTATCAAAGGAGCCACAGGGGAGCCAATTTAAAGGCCACATATTTTTCATAAAGCCATAGAAGGACTCATCACAGCAATGTTCTGAGCAGAAGCAGAGATGAGGTGCAGATGTGAGAAGAACCACATCAGCAATGCTCTGCAGCTTTTCCTGTCTGTTCACCACGGACTCTATTCTTTCCCTTTGGATAGCTTTTAAACATGTGTGCTCTCCTTTTCTTTCACAGTCATGGGTTCACATGTCAAGTTATATTTGTAACGCTCTGTAGTTGTAGTTTAAACACGTGCTGTGTGGGGTTCTTCTCTGTTGTTGTTGTCTGATATGCACATGTATCTTAATCTGTAAGTATTTGATAAGTGGTTTATTTAAGAGTATTTGCTAAATCATTTTAAAAGTTTCTGTGTTAAGTTTTTTTTCTATAATTGTTTTTTCTCCTTTTCTCTGATATAGCCTCACATGGGAGAAATCTAATGAATATGTACTAGGCTGCATATATCTGCTGGGTATAAAACAATTTAGCTGCTGGCCCAGCGTCAGTGAATGCAGCACTTGATTTATATTTACGTTTCATTGTGTCTATAAAGCAAACATATATATATATATATATATATATATATATATATATATATATATATATATATGTGTATGTGATATTTAACTGTTCATTCTCCAATCTCAATATACTTTGTCTTTAAAGATACACCTGTCAGGTTCTGTTCTTTCCTCAGCCTCTGGCTTTTGAACCATGACTGATGAGCCTCATCTCTCCCCTCGTCAGCTCGTTCCCTCCGTCACTCCTTCTGTGAGGAGTGAGAGCTGACGAGGTCGTGTCAAATGTCACGCACATGTACACACCTCAACCCACGGACAGGCGGGTGTAGAGAAGCGAGGGGAGGCCCGTAGGTGTCTTTGTGGAGTTGGAGGGGAGGGTACAGTGGAGCTTGTGGGGGGGGCTTCTCAACCCATTATCTTCTGAGGGAGGTGTGTTTGCCAAAAGTGTTTAGTGTGTTTGTCAGCTCTGAGCAGCTCTCAGCGAGGCTCTCCTCTTCATCTCCTCTGTGCTCCTCAGCCCCCAGACCTGCCCCTCCGCTCAGCCCCTTGCTGCTTTCTCTCTCTCTCTCTCTCTCTCTCTCTCTCTCTCTCCCTTTCTCTCTCCCTTTCTCTCTCTCTCTCTTGCTCTCTCTCTCTCTCTCTCTCTCTCTCTCTCACTCTCTCTCTCTCTCTCTCTCTCTCTCTCTCTCTCCCTTTCTCTCTCTCTCCAGAGGGGCAAAACCCAGCAACTACAAAGTTATGCTGAAATTTAAGTCGGCCTCTTTCTGTTCTCCCCCAGACACACTCACCCACACACACCTCCCTCTTTCGCCTCAACAACTCATCTCAAAGAATTAAAGAGGTTCTGTCAAGACGAGAGCCTCCCAGGACACAGCCAGCCTCCCTCTCTCCCCCACTCCTGCCCTCCTTTTCTCTGTACTTTGCTGCTCGTTCTCTCACTGTGGAGGAATCAGGATCGTCTTGTTTGTAAAACAACAATAATAGTGCTCACCTGATCAACAATAACAACAACAATAATACGTACAGACACTCTTTACACCATTGACAGTTGCTTCTGGATCTGAAGTTTGAGTTGATATTATTTTTGATTTAGTTTTAAATGCCTGATCACTGCTAACCCATGTTAATACATCTAATAATAATAATGAAAGTCATTAGAATTTCTATAGAAGAAGAATACAAAGTCTGGAAAGATACCAAACACAACAGGCTGTTTGAACTGGAGGGAAATGTGTATAAAATGATGCACAAGACCGCCATAAAACATATAACGTCTTCATTTGGAATATTTTACTTTACTTAAAAGTCACCCGACTGTTAGTCTGAAATATCTAATTCAGTGGGTTTAACGGCTTCTCTTCACTAATTAATAACATTTTCTTAACGAGCCAAATAAATCTCATAGCCAATAAATCTTTATTTCCACAGAGAGCTTCTAGGCTGCTTCTACGCGTTCGAACATGTAGAGATTATATGTGTGATACTGTCGAACAGTGTGGAAAAGGTCTCACATGTAAACAGGTGCAACCCTGCCTTCTCATGATGTGTTTCCCCCTTTAATCTGCATCACAGATGATATTATAGTCATGGAGGAACTCTGTCTGTCAGGACAAAGACACATGAGTGTAAGTGTGTGTCTGATCAAAAGTAACTTGATGTGACTTTCCACTTTCCTTAAAACATTGACTCTAATAAATCATTTCTACACACCATACAAATTCTAATCATAGCCTGGATTATGAGATTATCAATAAATGAAGGTAATGAATTCATTCACTGCTGCCAGTAGAAACGCTTCATGGTTTGTCAGTGAAGTCCATTTACACTCTGTGGTTTGACTGATGTGCACACAGTACCAATACCGACTGCAGGTGTTTCATTCATTAGTCAAACGGTCCAGCTGTGCTGTCGTCATCAGAAACTGACGGCGGTTCAGAGGGGAGGATGTCCCATCCCTCGCTCCCTCGTTCCCTGCTCCTCTCCATGTGTCCTCTGTGTAGTCAAGGAAAAGACACAAAAGTCACCATGTCCTGGGGCAATGCTGATTGTTTTGAACCATCTTTTCCTAACTTTAAGAGCGTTGAGTTAACGAACAGAACCATAATGATGTTAATCCATCAAGGATATTGTAGCAAAATCAATGAAATAGTGAACATTTAGCAGATACGTTCAGAAGGTGTTGAAACTTTGCATATGCATTGATTCCAAAGGTTTCCCCTTTAAGTGGATAGAAATCATAATCTGAGCGTGATTACCTCAAATTCATTCCTTCAAAACATATTTGCTGTTGGGAATGAGTTAGATGTACACAGAAGTATTGTCTAGGTCAGTGATTCTCAACTGGTGGGTCGCGGGCCTTTGCCTATTAAAAAAAAAAAAATCCTGTGCTTTTATTTTGAAGGGGATTTTTCATGCAGCGGAGTGCCTTCTATTCACACTCTTTAACAATATTTGGCGTTAATGCCTTGTAATGCTAATATCAGCAGAGGATAAACTGAAAACTATACCTCTGTCTAATGACACTATACGTATTGAATTGAAGACATGTCGGATGACATCAAACAACAATCCACAGGTCGAATTAAGTGCAAGTGGTCATTCTGCATTACAAATGGACGAATCTGACATAACAAACAAAGCAGCTTTACTGGTTTACGTGAATCATGTGTGGGACGGGGACTGACAGGAACAAGAGAGCTCCTATACTACGACTGTAGAGGACATGTTCAGCTCAGGTTCAAACTGCACCATCTTTACATTAAAGACATTTGAGAAGTTGAACATTGTCCTCGATTTGGGTCGTGGGTTGTCATTAAGGGGTGATGGTGGGTCCCGCAGCCAGACCAGTTGAGAACCACTGCTCTAGGTAACAGGGTCGCATCAAATAGATGCATCATTTCACTGCATTACGTTACCACAGAGGAGATGAACAACACATGGACAAAGAGCCTGAACTCCTGTGAAACCCTGCTGCTGACTGCTGAAGGTGGTAAACCTTTGTCCTGATTCATACAGTCCTCTCATGATGCTGTTTCACAAAGAAATCTGATTCCTCAGCAGAAATCAATCTTTATTGCTCACTGATTGAATCCTATTTGCTCAGTGAAGACGACATCTGATTGATAATAATGGTGCAGCTGCATATAAAATGACCCTTCCACTGTTGTGTACTTGTCTTTATTTTGTTGTTTTACACTGTAGCAAATACCACAATGTCCTATTTACACTGACTTGCTTGTTTTCTCTTTTTTAGTAAATAAAAGAAAGACTAGAGGGATGAGTACAGATGGACATCAACTAAAAAAGAGAAGAACAACACGGACACAGAAGGACACTTAAAAAAAAGATCAACTAAAACAAAAAGATCCCATTTGTAAAGGAGCCCTTCTATCAAGAGTGACAGTCTGAGAGGACGGACGGGGGATGTTTGTGGGCCTGCTCCGAGGCCAGGGCCTGAACCATTGAACCTGTAGTCCTTGGGGGGGGGGGGGGGGGGCCTGCTGGCCCTGACCCCTGAAAAACAAGCCTTGCTGAGTGGAAGAGACCAATTAGAGAAGTCACCATAAAACATTTTATTTTTGTAAACTTTTTTAAGTTTATGATTTCCAAAAAGAGCAAACATAATGTACGTATATACATATTATATATTATATGTGTGTAATATAGTAAGTATGTTTAAAAAAAAAAAGAACTTATGTGTCTTTGCAGTTTAGATGAGGGAGGTGAGGTGTGATGCCAGTTCCCCCCCAGTCTTCTGATTATCTCCACCCTCACCCTGTGCTAGATGGAGCAGGGGTGTTGTGGAGGGTGCAGACTGTATGTGTGTGTGTGTGTGTGTGTGTGTGTGTGTGTGTGTGTGTGTGTGTGTGTGTGTGTGTGTGTGTGTGTGTGTGTGTCTGTTGAGGGGTGGGGGGGTAGCTGGTCCAGCAGACATGTCACTATGTGATTGCTATGGGAATATGGAGCAGTCTTCAGATAATAAAACGCTTTTTGGAGCCTGTCTTCCACTAATGGACTGCAGTAGTGTAGTTGTTACTTTGGCTAGTTTTGTCAAGCAGTTTGCATTTTGTAGATTCCAAAAAAATATGAATGATGAATATGTCTCCCTACATTAGTCTGTGCAAATGGATGTACAGAAGGAGAGGCACAAGGCGATTATTTGATGGGTATCAGCTCAGCTGGAGAGCTGAGAGGTCTGCTGGAGGCCTGGCTGCCCCCTGACATCGCTACCAAACATGTCATTGTGGTGTTGTGGTTTGAGGTGGCTGTGCTGTGTAGTGATTTGCTTTTGTACATCGTGTTGGTTAGGACAGGCCAGGGCAGGGGTGGGTGGCACAGGAAGTCTTGAGGGAGGGTACACATTAGAAACACAGGAGCCGTCTCTGAAGCGTCGTAGGAAAGTCTCCCATCCATCGTTGAACACAGCCGAGAGGGATGGTGGGATGAGATGGGTTGGGGGGGGGGGGGGGGGGGGGGCCTATATGAAGTCAAAAAAAGTGTCACGAACAAACAAAAGTTTTACTAAGAGTCTCTTTAAACCTTTCTATTTATATGGATCTCTACTTTAGTGACATCCTTCTATATTTAAACGTTGTACTAATAACATGCTGTCAGGCATGGTCGGAGAGTCAGTTGTAGCCATTTACTAATGTTGTATTTATTGTATTACCAGTAAGGAGAAAAAACATTTATATATGAATATAGATATATCTATTTGTGATCTGCAACTCTTGGACATAAGTTTGCCTTTGATTTTCAACTTCCATGCAGGATTCAATGCACTGTCGATGTATGATGAGGTTTCTACTTGTGTGATGTTTTATTCTGTTGACATTCGTTTCTTTCCCTTCAGTTCAGCTACTGAATGTATCTTCAAAAACTCTTAAACCTTTTAGGTAGATGTTGTTGTTTTATATATACTTCAAAAGAAAAACATACAGTACTCTGTAAATTATATACATGTGTAAATTATATAGCAAAATGTTTCTGATAATATGCTGGACTTCTTCTTCTTCTGCTCACCCAGATAGACTGTAATGCAATGGCCAAAAAATAGAAAGAGTGAGGAAGAACAGCAGAGCTGAGGGAAGCGTTTAACAGGAACACCAGTACCCTGCAGCCAGTGGGAAGCCAGTGGGAGAGGCAGACATGTGTAATCATTACTGGATCAGTCAGAATGTTTCTCAGCCAGGCTTTTCAAATTTGATAAGAACAAGGAGACGGGGAGCGTCCCGTCCTGTGTGAGAGGGAAAGACAGACGGAGGAGGGAAAGATTAAAAGAACTTTTTTGAAATGTAGCTTTTTCTCCCATTTTGTTCTTCTGCTTGTCTGTTCTGTCTCCCTTTGTCTTTCTCTCTTGAATCTTAACGTTATCAAGGTGCTGCGGGCAAGTGCTATGTGAGGGGTGAGGAAGAAGAAGAGGAGGGGGGGGGGGGGGGGGGCATTGGAGGGAGGGGGTACAGTCTCCTCTGAGGTACATGGGGTGGACGAAATAACAGAAACTTCCATTAGTACATCATGATGTTGACTTCATGTTGATTCAGAAGGGGTTCATACTATTTTTATTATTAACAATGATCATGAAAAACGGGGAAATCATTATATATGTTTTTATTGTTATTCATCACTTTAATTAACAAATTCTATCTGCACTTGAGGCCTTTATACACCGTGTGCGTGACGAATAAATAACACAAAAAGGCAAAATACTCTTTTGCTAATATTATATGTCTAGGGCTTTTATTGTGAAAGGCAAGAATGGATTGAGTGGATCTGGTCTGCTGCCTTTGTCAAGGTTGAAAGAGTAATAAAGTTTGTTGTCTTGATTCGGACTATGGGGCCTCCGTGTTGCTATTATTCACAACTCAACCTGTCCGGCCGATTGGTTGAGCGACAGCTCCGAAAAATCGACCTCTTTCGGAAAAAAAGTACTTTTTGCTTTTTCTCTGCATCGTATTTGTGCTCTGTGTAACAGTACGCACGACTAAAACAACAGTTTGAAAGAATACAATAGATGTGTGAGTTAATCGCATGAAAAAAAGCGCCCCTGGTGTGTAAAGGCCTTTAGTACTCGGTGTACCTCACATGAGCTGCTCTCACCCAATCAGCATAATGATCAATGAAATGCTTGATTTGTGACATGTGTCCAACAGAGAAAATCGTCCTCATCTCAGGGCTTGTTTGTTTTTTTACCAATGAAACATGATCATTCTTGGTGTACTAATCGTTATTTACAACATATCAATAGATGTTTTTAATTCATCCTTTTTTTAACTGCTTGGTTGTCCTTTGCAGCAGAAGCTTTGTGTTTCCATTATTTTGTCCACCTCCTGTACAGCACAGAGTGTAATGTGTAAGTGATCAGAGGTCCTCCTGGGTTGGTGGCTGACATTCTGGAGGCCTTGAATTTAGAAAAAAAAAAAAAAAGAAGAATGTTCAATGTCCTCCTCCTCTTCCTCCTCTTCCTGCTCTTCGTCCTCCTCCTCCTCTGTTTCGTCCTCTTTCAGTTCAGCTTCCCCAATGAGCAAAGACTCAGATGTTGCTTCTGTGTGAAAGGATCCAAGGAAACTTCCCATGTTGCTGCATTTATTTCTCTCAGTCATTCAAAGTGCATGTGGCACAGAGGACAGGACGCCGGGCTCACACGGGACTTGAGCGTTCTCTGGTTGGATGTCTACTTCAAAGACTAAAGAGAGACTAAGTGAGTCTGAGTGGGTGTGTCCAGTGGACTGACTTTTTAATGCCTGTCCACCACCATCCCTCAGCAATCCACTGCTGAGCTTTTTAACTGGGATGATACAATAAGACATGAAGACAGAAGACAAACAGACTAAGACTTTTACGGAAAACAAACAAAAAACTAATGAAAAACAACTAACGATGTCAATCTTAGCAGAGATCCAGGTATCCTCCAATCTCTGCCGCGTTCTTCTGATTCTGAATTTTTTATGTTCTTTTCGTTTGTCTGTTGAAGACTTCCGTCATGTTTACATGTACTGTAAATGCTGTCCATCCATTACTGGTTGGAGATATTTTAAAAAAATACGATGTGAAGCAGCTTTCATTCTAGCTCTGGTATTCTCTATGGCTGATTACTGTAATCCTAAGAAAAGCCTTCTGTTCAAGCTAGCATGTCCTCCTTTACCTTGGTCCCTTAGTCCTTCCATCCCTGTTCCCTACAGAAAACCCCGCCTTTAGGCATCCATACCATAGCAAAGCCCGGACCTGTTTCACCTGCTCTACAGTACACATACTATATGAAAAATCCTTGAGCTTCCTACCAAAATCTATGTGGGTCTTCTGTAAAACTTCCCCTGTTCCTTTCTATTGTGTATACCTCAGATGCAAGCCCTGAAGCAGCTATTATTCTCTGAAACCTCCTGGCAATCAGACCTCGTTCCCACAGCCCACCTCCCCCACCCCTTAGTGTAGCCCAGCTAGAGCCCAACTACCATCCATGAGCCAAAACCACACCTACCTCCCCTAGTAACCCGCTGACCTCCACCATAAAGGCCACAGTATACTTTCTGTAGAGACACGTGTTGGCAGGTTTGCTCAAACTAAACATACAGATTATTTCCACGTCAGCCCAAATTGTGCATTTATCTGCAGTTTGTCGAAAGCATCGTAGAAATGTGTTTTATCAAGCTAAAATGTTATCTTAAAACCATTCAATCTGCTTCAAACGTGTTGATGAATGCATGAACCCTATGTGAAGCAGGTCCTACTTCATGTCACTGTACTACAAAAAATAATCTGTTTTTGTCAACAACAAAACAATCCTGTAGATCAGGGTCAGGGTACATCCTCTGGGTTATGAGTGAACTGCTTAGGTTGTCCCCAATTGTACACCTGGTAATGAAAAGATGTATTTGACTTATTTTACATCAGACCAAGCTCAATGAGCATAAATTGACACTATAAATGTATATAACTTAACCCGTACAATCAACTACTGATCTCACCATCTGTATGTCCAAAGGTTCCAACAAACCCTCTCACCTAGTTTGTGGTGCGTGGTTTCTTAAAGTGTTGCAAAGTTACAACAAAAATGTCCAAATAGAAACAAAGTTAAGGAAAAGGGAATATCCCCTTAATGATGAGCCAAACAACACCACTGGCTGTGGATAGGAAACAGGACCTTCCCCCTAAAGCAGGACTTCTTTTGCCTTACTACTGTCTACTGAGAGGAAGAACAGTCACCATTCACAGGACAGCAATGTCCTGTATTGAAAAGATATTCATTGTCTTTCTAGTGAGGACAGTCTCTTCAGTCTCCCCCCCCCACACACCCCCCCCATTGCTGTGCAGTGTAAATAATTGTACAATACAAAGCTGTCGTGAAACATCTAGTATACTGTTGCCTTTACACATCCACGTGACTCCCCATCCCCGACAGCCTCCCTGTCCTATGCAGATCCCCAAAGCACAAAGGTTTGAATGGTAACCAGTGAGTACAATAGAAAGAAAACAACACATTTCTGTCCATTCTGTTTGTATTTTTCTGTCTGTTTTATCTGTTTGAGGCTTTAATGTGCTTTTGTATTCCTTACAGTATGTACAGATCCTCCCTTTCTCTCTGTCAATAGCAGAACCTTGTATTACTGTATATTACAACAACGAGACTCTTCATGTGTGGCTGTGGCTTCACTTAACCTGTGCAATCGAGACTTTCCTCTTTCTCTGCAAACAGTTCCGATGCTATATATACATATATATACATATATATATATATGTATATATATATATACATATATATATATAAACATATGAACACCGCACTGGGTTTGGTTGTTTGTATTTGTTTTTCCTGTTTTTTCTTTCTGTATGCTCCCAAAGTGCTTCACCGAAACAATACTATTTATTACATTATTTGTACATTATTATTATTATCACAATTATTATTATTGCAGTTATTACTACCATGATTACTATTAATAAACATTTCTTTCATCAGTAACTCCCCTGTTGATGCGGTTAATGCGGTTAAAGTGGTTTCACGCATGATCACACGGAGAAGTCTTGTTATGCACACATGAAGAAGAATGATGGATTACAAAAAAATGTCTTTTGAAGAGGAAGACTGCTTGAACAAAAGGCAATATTTTTGGACTACTAATAAATTTGTGCAAAGCACTGAACCACTTAAAATGCTGCATTTGGAATTCCAAACACTTTTTGCATCTAGCACATTCTTATCTTCGGTCAGATCAGGACAGATATTTGAAGTAATATCAAAATCAAAATGTCACTGTGAATTTGGTAATTTCCTAAATTATGAAAAAGAATCTGTGGTTATGATACTTCTTAATTGATATCTATTATTGGAGCTTGGAAAGCCCAAAAATGCAAATCACATGACACTTGATAGTATAACAGTTTCCAAGCAAGACAGTCTTTATGTTTGTGGTCCAATTAGATGTTGTAGCGTGTGTCGTCATTCTCTGCTGCTCTGCACTAGTAGGACTCAAAGTCCCATCTGCATAATGATGCTGATTTAGTCATGATGACAAGTGGCTCTCGCTGTGCTAGTCGGAGGTCAGCTTAGTTATGGCTTCTTATTCACACTCACACATACATACAGTGAATGCCATCACAGTCTATCTAGCTCCCAGCCTGACCCACCATGGATGCCACTCCCAGAGACGGGGATAGAGAGAGAGAGGGATGATGGGACATTGATAGCCATTTGTCTTCCATCTCCTTAGGGACACAAGACGGAGTGCTGTTGTCCGTCTCCACCACTATCATTTACTTAAACAAAACAAATGCCTCATCGATCCCCTTCCCACCTCACACCCCCCCCATTCCCCTCCCAAGACAGCAACCAGGGAGCACACACAACACACACACACACACACACACACACACACACACAAACACACACACTGTATTGACACAGACGGGCAAAAAGACCAGTCTTGTACACCTCACAGCATAGATCCTCTTCTCCAGCACTTTGTCATCAACTTGTCGGCCAAACAATCCCCACTGTCGCCACTGTCCAAGACAATAGATTTTGCTGTTTTAGCAGCTTTGTCGGTCCTCTGTGGGCCTTAAGTGGTCTGGTCCAGCTGTACGGAGAATGGTGGCAAGGACCACATGGCCATCACAGGGTTACTGATTGGAGTTGTCTGTTCAGTAAATGGAGGTCTCCTGAAACTGCCTTGATAACACTATTTCCCCTTTTCTCTTTAGAATGTTACAGGGTAAGAAAGTTCAGAAAGTTCAGCTGCAGTGTGCAAACACACAGGTGCACACGCAGACACACACACACACACACACACACACACACGCACACAGGCCACTCCCACTAATAGCATTACCACACCAGATTAGAGCGATCCAGCATTCCATTCTCCTCGCTAGGCTGACCTGCTCATTATAGCGGCACGGACAACACTCCCATCATTTAATTTCCCAGTAATAAAGTAGTTTAGCTAGCCTGCACTATATTAGCCGGCAGAGAGTATGCAGCTGGCCAGTTCAGTCCACCCCAGCTCATAACTACACGTGTGTCAGAGATGTGGCAATTTACCCTTCGCTAAGCCCCGCCCCTAAAACGCAGACTGGCCAATCACAGTGTAGCATCAGCCAGCTCCGTAGACTCTCATGGAATGTTTTAAGATTTCCTAGTCCTGGTTAAATGTTGTGTAATAAATCTTTTTTAATTTATTGATAGTGACAGTGTCAGCAGGCACCAGACCAGACCACCAAAATAGTAGCCCAAAGCCCCTGGTGTGGCAGCGGTGCGACTGAGGAGCTGGAATCCCCAACCTGAGGTGCAGGCACAACTTTTGTTTTTTTTGTTATTGTTCTTACTTTTAAGTGATGGCTGACGGGTTTGGTGAGCAAGCCCCAGACCCTTAAGAGGGGGTTGTTCATCATAGTCAGCAGTGTTTTTGTGTTATTTTTCTGTTTTTGTTGTTGGGGGTTGTGGGTCGGAGAATTCCAGCACCTGTTCGCCGTGCCGCAACAACCATATACCGGGGGGGCTCAGTCGAGTGGCCAGGCCCAGTGTCAGCACCACAAAAAAACACCACACAGGAGGACAAGGGGTTGGGTGAGGAGGGTTTGTCATGTGTCACGTGTGTATGTGTGCGTTTGTGGAATGACTGTAGAGAAAAAAAATGTCCTGTTTAGATAATGTTACTAACAATAATAATAATAATAATAACAGTAATGATTGAAAGCAAACGATGAAACAAAAAACATGAATAAATAAAAAGATAATAACAGAAATAAACAGCAATAATGGTAATTGATTTACTTATTATAATAATGATAATGGGATGATAATAATAATAGTAATAATTAGTATAAGTAATAGTGATAAAAAAGTAGGAGATAAGTTTCTAAAACGTTATGTTTCTATTAGTGCTAGGCATTACAGACGATTACAATTTTTAATCGTGATTAATCGCACGATTTTTTTGCGATTAATCGGATTGTTACGCGCAAAATTCAATAATGAATTAAAAAGTAGTGTATTACTCACTTTTATTTTAAAAGTGCTGCTATATGAACAAAAGTGCAATAACATTTGGTTTGTAAACACTTTAAACAAATCAGGTTATTTTTAACAGCAGTATTCCCTTTACACAGTAGCAGTTATAACACAGTTATAATGATTCTTATAAAAGATATTCAGCCGGTGTTCACAACTTTATCTTCATGTGTAAGAGATGATATTTGAAATATACACCTTGAAAACTGAAAACCTATCTACGTCATGTTTTTTAGTTTTAGTTTTTTATGTTTGTTAAATTCTCAGTAGCGATAACTAAATTATATGCTTATTATACATATTACAAACAAAACACTTTAAAAACTCAAAAAAAATAATTTAAATGAATCATTTCTTTTTGGTATTTTAGTCAGACACATATGCAACGCTGATTACAGTAATATGTGTGGTATTTGTTATAAATGTACGTTGGTACATCGAGGGTGATAAGAAGCTGTACATGGAGGGACTTAGGACCCAGGGGAATGTAGGTGAAGGAAACAGGAAGAGACGGAAGAGACGCCACACAAACAGCTGTTCACCGTTAAAAATGTCCGCTTAATAATTTTAAAAAACTGCGTTAACGCGCAATAAAATAATTGGCGGCGTTAATGAATGAATGCGTTAACGCGATAATGACGCGATAACTTGCCCAGCACTAGTTATGTAAAAACCTGTTGAGCTAACATTAGCAGAGTAGGCTACATTATAGCACATTCAGTATACCTTTATAGGTCCTGAAGGTATACTGAATGTCTACACATGCTGCTTTAGTTTTCTAATGATTATAACAGTGAATAAAGACCTACCCAGCTTTACAGGAACACTGTTGTTCCCTAATATCATGGTCTTCTGTCTGGATCTCCAGGTGATGTGGTGATTGCACCTCAGAGGACCCGTCTGTTAAACTCCTGAAGTTCGCAGACGACACAGTTCGCATCGGCCACATCAGGGACGGTGATGAGTCTGCGTACAGACGGGAGGTTGAACAGCTGGTCCTCTGGTGTGGTCAGAACAACCTGGAGCTGAACAAGCTCAAAACTGAGGAGATGACATTGGACTTCAGGAGGCGCCCCCCAACACTGCCCCCCCTCACCATACTCAACAACACTGTGTCTGCTGTGGAGACCTTCAGGTTTCTGGGATCCACAATCTCCCAGGACCTGAAGTGGGCCTCCAACATCGACACCATCTCGAAAAAGGCCCAGCAGAGGTTGTACTTCTTGCGCCAGCTCAGGAAGTTCAACCTGCCTCAGGAGCTGCTGATTCTGTTTTACTCCACCATCATCCAGTCTGTTCTCTGCTCCTCTATCACTGTGTGGTTTGGATCGGCCACCAAACAGGACAGGAACAGACTACAACGGACTGTCAGGTCTGCAGAGAGGATCATTGGTTCCAGCCTGCCCTCCATCCTGGACTTGTTCACCTCCAGAGTCAGGAAACGGGCTGTAAAGATCACTGCAGACCCTTCACACCCTGGACACAAGCTGTTCCAACTCCTCCCCTCTGGTAGGAGCTACAGAGCACTGTACGCCAAAACCACCAGACACAGGAACAGCTTCTTTCTGCTGTCACTCTCATGAACAATTAACCAGACATACTGCACTATTACCTCCATTTGCACTCTCACCTAAATTCCTCTGACACTGTTGTTGTATAGGTTTATGTTCATACATTAAAAGGCGTAATATTGCAATGCAGTCAGCTTGGTGTTTTTGCGAAAGATCATTTATCTTTGAGTAATAACAAAATACACTAAAAAAACATATTTGTCATTTTATCCTGTTGAAACTCTCAACCTGACTGATTCTTTGTTTGATCATGCTAGAAAATGGTACATTTTCCTTTTCCCATGTGTGAATTGTCTCTTTGCTGCAACATCAGTCCAGCGGCAACATTTGGTGCCAGAGCAGGAAGTCCTTTATGTAGAGAGACGAAATGTGAGTGTGTGGAGTCCAGGTGGTGGATCGGCATGTTGTGCAGTCCCATCACAGACCTGCAATTACCGTTCCATTATAACCACAATGAAATATTCAAGGATAACAGCATTCATATATCATTTATTGTCATTATGCAACACAGTGATACACAACAAAATGCAAGAAAAACAAGACAAAAAAGCTACTCTACACTACACGACTGCATTCCTGTTGATCCTGGGCGCCATGATGGAGCCAGTCACCAACCTCCCGTTGCTGAGTTAGTCTGAAGTCTTATTTCATCCGTCTTATTTTCCAGCAACCAGACATCAGACAGCCAGGGGAAGACTGGGTAGTGGAGTAGTCAAGCTGGGTTAGCTTAGCCCCCATCCCGGCTCTCCTGGTGCAGTCAACTCCACTTTTGGTGGCATTTGGTCCTGCATGTCTGGCTGTGTGGTCGCCCTGGGAGGTGATCGTCTCAAGGTCCACTGAACTATATCCAATCCCCACGCTTCCATCTCCAATTGATGAGTGTATTCAGTCATATGCCATAATTCTACACCAATACAAATTCAGCAAAATTCATGGGACCTACCGACTGCAGCATATACATGCACCGCCATAGTTGCCATGGACATATATTGTAGTAAGTTAAACTGATATAACTGCTTTCAGAATACAAAATGAAGAATGTGTTCACATGTGAAAACAAGAGAAACACGTGTATTTTGAATTAGTGACTTCAGTGACATACACACACACACACTTAATAACAATGCAATAGAATGTGTGAGTTTACACATTTAATTATCATTTCATCTTCATGTCCATAAAGTGATATTTTTTGAAGTGTAACAAAAAACACAAAAAATCCTTGGATAGTCTGATCGACTGATGAATCTGAAAACAAGCGTTCTAATGTCTGAGTAACATAGTAAGACAGCATGTGTCTTTTATGGTCCATCATGATATGGCACATATGAGTGAGCAACTGAAGCTCTACAAACACACACAGCAGACACACAGAAATAAAATGTCAGACAATTGCTGAGGTCCCCCGGAGGACAGTCTATTAGTGCTAATACCCACCGTCCTCTGAGTATTGTTCTGCTCCTGATGATTACACGGGGAACACCCCATGTTACAACACACAGCCTATCGTCTCATATCACATAACCCATGTAAGAGATGAGGATGTGGATGGGTGGCTGAGGGGAAAGGGACTGGCAAAGCATTAATACTACTCAGTGGTGCGGTAAATTAATTTTGGATTGCTTCTCTGGGTTTGAACAAAATTGTTTTGTTGAGGGGAAAAAAGAGATTACGGTTTTTAATTATACTGGGTAATTCATTCCACAAAATAAATCCCCACTAAAATGGTCTCTTCAGAGGCAGAGGAGATGTGTCAGCCGTCTCGTGGTGTCGTTATTAAGAGATGCCCCACGCACACAAACACACACGTAGACAGTCCGCCATCAGCCGTGTGCACCGCACCGGTGCCACTTCCTCTAGACTGCAGTTTACCGCCCGGTTACACTTCCTGTTTATGGGAGAAGCACAGTCTTCAGAAAGTACAAGTTGCAGTTAATAATGGATTTAAATGACGGTTAAATCTCTCTTTTCCTCTCTGCACCACTTTGACCAATTAATACTCTGAGGGCGACACATTACTGTTTGTCCTCAAACAGCTGGAGCTCCATCCAAATCCCACCTTGTCCATTTTCCAATTTACCAATCCAACACAGACAGGGGGGAGACAATAAAAGTCCCCTGCAAATTATATCAGCTCTGTTAGCTCTATAATTTATTCATAATTGGATATAATTGAATGGCGATAACTGCTGAATGTGTTCTTTAGTGAGCTTCAGGCAATTAGTGGGGGGAATTACTGACAATTACTGTTGACTTCTCCTGACATCCTACGATTTCATGTCACTCCGGGTTCAGGTGAACCGGCTCCTCCTGGCAGAGGTGTGTGTGCGTTCATCTAATAGTCACAATCAATGAATCATGTGTGAAGTGGACCACAGTGAGATACTGCTAATACTGAAGACAAGGAGCCAGTTAGGAGGAGGCTTGGGGAAGTTTCTTTAAAATAAAGTAATCAATTACTTGTTAGTTATTACTCACTTTAAAAAGTTATGGAAAGTACTCAACAGTAAAAGTAATAAGTTCAATTTGTTATTTAATTCGCTTACTCAGGCCAGTTCTGTCAAAGCTGCTTTCCAACAACTCAAACGCCTCCACACACACGCATCTTTAGGCATCTTATGATGGTGATAATGATGATGATGATCATCATCTTAAATTAGGCTCGAGACTAGAAAGCCTCCATTGCAATGGGAACATTAACCAGGCAGGGGCGTCTAAAGAGACATAAGACAAATAGCAAGGTCGATGAAGTGAAGGTGAAGTTAATTAAATATCTGAATTGTTTGTTTTATCATTTTATACAGGTATCCTATGTCTTACATGCAAACGTACTTAGGGTGAGATATGCTAACCAAGGAAAATAAATGTATTTGTTCTCCGCAAACCCCAAAGGTCAGCTTGCCTTCTGTTAAATGAGAGATTTGTGTGAGTGTCTTTATCCTATTATTGATCAATAATAATCTTATAAATCTTCAAATCAATCCTTGTCAGTGCTTTTATTTGTGTTTGCTTCTAGTGTTCTGACAGAATTTCCCTGACAACGACCTTTGAACTCTTCCCAGTGGATGCTGTGGGTGGTTTTGATCTGGTTCTCACTCCCAGCTCGTCAAATAACACAAACAGGTCTGACAATGCCCCTCGGAATTTGAGATGGCCGCATGAAGTCCTCCTTTAGCGGCTGTATGCGGCGTTCAACCAGGAGACTGCTGTTCATGGAGTGAAACTAAAAGTAAACGTTATTTTGTCATGTTTACCTTAGGCCCGTTAGCCTTGTTGAGACTCGTTAGTCACGTGGAGACTCGTTAGTCACGTGGAGACTCGTTAGTCACGTGGAGACTCGTTAGTCACGTGGAGACTCGTTAGTCACGTGGAGACTCAGGCTGCATCCACACTACTACGTTTTCGTAGTAAAAAACGATCTCCGTCCACACGGCGTTTCAGCATCGTTTTCGAAACGATCTCCGTCCAGACTAACACGCCTGAAAACAAATATCACGTGACTCTTCACGTACACTGGCCATGTGGGTGAGTGCCGATGTAAACAGGAAGTAGATTGTAAAAAAATACGACAGAGTAATAAAGTAGTCTTTAATAATGAAAGGTCGTGTTTGATACTTAAGATCTTCTCTAAAATCTTCCTCTATGAACTCAAACAGACACAGTTCGTGGAAAGTTTTAGAAGTTTTATTTGTCAGACTTAACGTTAGTTACAGCGCTGCAGGTCTTGCTCTATCTCTCTCTCAACCATCAAATTTACTTTAAAATCAACACTTACACTTAAAAGTTTACTAGATTATGATCCATAAATGTGGTCAACACACGTCTCTCACTTGTTTCCTCTCGGTGTCGTTGTTGTTCACACTCGTAGCTCTGCTGGTGTCTGAAGTCTCTGTCCTACTGGAGAGAAATTACTGCTTTTGTTCCTTTATAGTTTATCTGCTTCACAATAGTTGTGCAGAACAAAATAAGCATTAATAAGGTTTTGTTTTGTGTCCATCGTCCTCCCTAAAGCCACTAACCGTGACTTCAGACGTCCTCCGTAGGTCTGATAACGCCGCTGGTCACGCCGCTCACTGATCGCTCCAATAACAGCTGCTTCCTCCGTAATAATGCAGACTTTAACTGAACAACAGCTGCTAGTAAAGACAACACGGTCAGCAACACCTGTAATCAGTTGTCCATGTTGAATTAACCTGGTAGTCCATCGGTAATCAAGGCTGTTGTTTAAATTTCCGGGGAACGGTCACGTGATAGACGTGACGAATCAGGGAAGGACACGTCATGACTGCTAAGAACCAATCAAGTAGCGAACGCGGGTGTGGGCGTCATCGTTTTCAAACTCCTCTGTTTTCGGTGCTCGAAAACGCCGGCGTAGTGTGGACGCTCAGTGTAAACGTAGCAAAACATATGCGTTTAAAATGGAAACGTAGTAGTGTGGACATGGCCTTTGTAGTCAGGTGGAGACTCGTTAGTCACGTGGAGACTCGTTAGTTACGTGGAGACTCGTTAGTCACGTGGAGACTCGTTAGTTACGTGGAGACTCGTTAGTCAAGTGACTCATTAAACAACTGAGTCATTAGTACCGTCACATCAGTCGTTAGTCATGTGACTCGGAAGTATTGTTAGTCACTTGAGTCACATGATTCCCTTGTCACACGAGTTGTTCATCACAACGCGGTCAGTTAGGCAACGTCAACCAAGATCCTTTCCTAAACCTAACCAAGTGGTTGCGTTGCCTAAACCGCACTTCCTGTGAAGATTGAAGTTTATTTTGTAAGGTCACTATGCATTAAACAAGTGTATATTGACACGCATGAGTGTGTGTGTGTGTGTGTGTGTGTGTGTGTGTGTGTGTGTGTGTGTGTGTGTGTGTGTGTGTGTGTGTGTGTGTGTGGACAAGAGAGAGAGAGAGAGTAGCTGAATTACTCCATGTGATGCCTGTAAATAATCATCCATTATCCATGATCGCACACAGTATTGTGTGAGCGTGCTTACATATCATCACGTACCTTATCATTTACACACACACACACTGTGAGAACCCTCATTAGCATAATGCATTCCACAGCCCCTCCCCTTATCCTAACCTTAACTATCCCAGCTAAACCGCTGACCCCAACCCTTACCCTAACACTGACCCTAACCTCAACCTAAAGTCTTAACCTTCAAACCTTTGAAGAATGCAGGACCTGCCAAAATGTCCTCACTTCCAAAAATGTTGCAAGTACAATAACTCACAAACACACATACACACACACCTACACACACACACACACACTAATGCAGTATACACTCATAAACTCATAAATTCAACAACAAATAATTCAGTGCTCTGAGATACTACAGATGGTTTACAAGAAGAAGCATTTAGCATACTCTCTCTCACACACACACACACACACACACACACACACACACACACACACACACACACACAGTGCTGACATGTTGGAGAGAGTGTACACTATCCTGCTGTGTGGCCAGTGGCCTTGCTCACTGTGTTGACTGTGAGCAATAGCTCTATTTACCACTGGTCATCTATCTCAGTCACATCCACTCACGTACACACACACACACACACACACACACACACACACACACATTTTCTCTCTCTCCTCATTCATGCACTCATTCATGCACTCCCACATACACACACACACACACACACACATCTGGCCTGAAGACAGGCAGGCAGCTCAGCCAGCAGGTATTTAAAATGGAGGAATGCAATCGGAGAGGGATGCCAGATTGTGTTTACAACACTATCCACTTCCACTGCCCTCTTCTTCCTCTCCTCCTCCATTTCTATTTACTGCCCTTTTCTCCCAGCCTGAATAAAACGAATGGCCTGAGTTGTTTAGGGGAAGGATAGGAAGGGAAATGTAAGGAGGCTTAGATAGATGGAAGATGGAAAACTCCTCCTGCTAAATCCATTTCTCTCGCTTTAGTTGTTGGTTTTCGTTGAAACAAAGCGACAACATCAAATAATCTATTTAGCAAATGTTGATCTGATGATGATGACACGTTTAGAGAAGAAGCTGTAGGAGAGGAGAATTTACCCTCAACTCATAATAACCCCTTCTAGCTGTGCTGCACTACCCCTGTCAAAAAGTGTAAAGACACATAGCAGGTGAGTCAAGCCAGAAGGGAACACGTTGGTTTATTTGACATGGTCGACACTGGGACAAGAAGGTTAGGATTCAATGAATGATGAACTGAGAGAGTTGTGACCACGGTATTAGAGAGGCTGCAGGGCAATATACAGGGCGATCTGCTGTGTATGTGGGTGTGAGTGTAGAGCAGGAGTAGGCAGGAATGGTTCAAAGGATATATATTAAAACATGACCATGTAGCGACATGACCATTCTCTTTGTACTGTTAATGTCATTGACAGAGATAGACCGGGGACACAAGGGGCCCCATGTCCTATTCAACCATCCAGGGAGAGGAACTGGAGAGGGAGGGAAAGTACCTTGGGGTCCAAATCAATACAAATTGGACTGGTCTCACAAAACTGATGCCCTCTTCAGGAAGGGACAGCAAACTGTTCTTCCTGAGGTAGCTTGGTAGCTTTACGGCTGGTGAGGCCAGCAGACAAGATCAGAACCATCCTAGATAACCTCTTCTCAGCCTCTCCATGACGAGCTGAGCCAGATGGGCAGATATTTCAGCCACCGGATCATCCCACCCAGGTGCAAAACTGAGCGCTTCATTCTTCTGGAAATTATACTTTTTGTTTCATATTCTTCATTATATATACTATATACAATGCTATACTGGGTTTTATATTGCTGTACTACACTATAGATTATGTTATATTATATTATACTGTACTATATATGTCTCACTATAACCAGTCCACTCAGTCACTCTGTCTCACTATAACCAGTCCACTCAGTCACTCTGTCCCACTATAACCAGTCCACTCAGTCACTCTGTCTCACTATAACCAGTCCACTCAGCCTCTCTGTCCCACTATAACCAGTCCACTCAGTCACTCTGTCCCACTATAACCAGTCCACTCAGTCACTCTGTCCCACTATAACCAGTCCACTCAGTCACTCTGTCTCACTATAACCGGTCCACTCAGTCTCTCTGTCCCACTATAACCAGTCCACTCAGCGTCTCTGTCCCACTATAACCAGTCCACTCAGTCACTCTGTCCCACTATAACCAGTCCACTCAGTCACTCTGTCCCACTATAACCAGTCCACTCAGTCACTCTGTCTCACTATAACCGGTCCACTCAGTCTCTCTGTCCCACTATAACCAGTCCACTCAGTCACTCTGTCTCACTATAACCGGTCCACTCAGTCTCTCTGTCCCACTATAACCAGTCCACTCAGTCACTCTGTCCCACTATAACCGGTCCACTCAGCGTCTCTGTCCCACTATAACCAGTCCACTCAGTCACTCTGTCCCACTATAACCAGTCCACTCAGTCACTCTGTCTCACTATAACCGGTCCACTCAGTCTCTCTGTCCCACTATAACCAGTCCACTCAGTCACTCTGTCTCACTATAACCGGTCCACTCAGTCTCTCTGTCCCACTATAACCAGTCCACTCAGTCACTCTGTCCCACTATAACCGGTCCACTCAGCGTCTCTGTCCCACTATAACCAGTCCACTCAGTCACTCTGTCCCACTATAACAGTCCACTCAGTCACTCTGTCCCACTATAACCGGTCCACTCAGTCACTCTGTCTCACTATAACCGGTCCACTCAGTCACTCTGTCTCACTATAACCAGTCCACTCAGCGTCTCTGTCCCACTATAACCAGTCCACTCAGTCACTCTGTCCCACTATAACCAGTCCACTCAGTCACTCTGTCCCACTATAACCAGTCCACTCAGTCTCTCTGTCCCACTATAACCAGTCCACTCAGTCACTCTGTCCCACTATAACCGGTCCACTCAGTCACTCTGTCTCACTATAACCAGTCCACTCAGTCTCTCTGTCCCACTATAACCAGTCCACTCAGTCACTCTGTCCCACTATAACCAGTCCACTCAGTCACTCTGTCTCACTATAACCGGTCCACTCAGTCTCTCTGTCCCACTATAACCAGTCCACTCAGTCACTCTGTCTCACTATAACCGGTCCACTCAGTCTCTCTGTCCCACTATAACCAGTCCACTCAGTCACTCTGTCCCACTATAACCGGTCCACTCAGCGTCTCTGTCCCACTATAACCAGTCCACTCAGTCACTCTGTCCCACTATAACCGGTCCACTCAGTCACTCTGTCTCACTATAACCGGTCCACTCAGTCACTCTGTCTCACTATAACCAGTCCACTCAGCGTCTCTGTCCCACTATAACCAGTCCACTCAGTCACTCTGTCCCACTATAACCAGTCCACTCAGTCACTCTGTCCCACTATAACCAGTCCACTCAGTCTCTCTGTCCCACTATAACCAGTCCACTCAGTCACTCTGTCCCACTATAACCGGTCCACTCAGTCACTCTGTCTCACTATAACCAGTCCACTCAGTCTCTCTGTCCCACTATAACCAGTCCACTCAGCGTCTCTGTCCCACTATAACCAGTCCACTCAGTCACTCTGTCCCACTATAACCAGTCCACTCAGTCACTCTGTCCCACTATAACCAGTCCACTCAGTCACTCTGTCTCACTATAACCGGTCCACTCAGTCTCTCTGTCCCACTATAACCAGTCCACTCAGTCACTCTGTCTCACTATAACCGGTCCACTCAGTCTCTCTGTCCCACTATAACCAGTCCACTCAGTCACTCTGTCCCACTATAACCGGTCCACTCAGCGTCTCTGTCCCACTATAACCAGTCCACTCAGTCACTCTGTCCCACTATAACCGGTCCACTCAGTCACTCTGTCTCACTATAACCGGTCCACTCAGTCACTCTGTCTCACTATAACCAGTCCACTCAGCGTCTCTGTCCCACTATAACCAGTCCACTCAGTCACTCTGTCCCACTATAACCAGTCCACTCAGTCACTCTGTCCCACTATAACCAGTCCACTCAGTCACTCTGTCCCACTATAACCGGTCCACTCAGTCACTCTGTCCCACTATAACCGGTCCACTCAGTCACTCTGTCTCACTATAACCAGTCCACTCAGTCTCTCTGTCCCACTATAACCAGTCCACTCAGTCACTCTGTCCCACTATAACCAGTCCACTCAGTCACTCTGTCTCACTATAACCGGTCCACTCAGTCTCTCTGTCCCACTATAACCGGTCCACTCAGTCACTCTGTCTCACTATAACCGGTCCACTCAGTCACTCTGTCTCACTATAACCGGTCCACTCAGTCTCTCTGTCTCACTATAACCGGTCCACTCAGTCACTCTGTCTCACTATAACCGGTCCACTCAGTCACTCTGTCTCACTATAACCGGTCCACTCAGTCACTCTGTCTCACTATAACCAGTCCACTCAGTCACTCTGTCCCACTATAACCGGTCCACTCACCCTCTCTGTCCCACTATAACCGGTCCACTCAGTCACTCTGTCCCACTATAACCGGTCCACTCAGTCACTCTGTCCCACTATAACCGGTCCACTCACCCTCTCTGTCCCACTATAACCGGTCCACTCAGTCACTCTGTCTCACTATAACCGGTCCACTCAGTCACTCTGTCTCACTATAACCGGTCCACTCAGCCTCTCTGTCCCACTATAACCGGTCCACTCAGTCACTCTGTCTCACTATAACCAGTCCACTCAGTCACTCTGTCCCACTATAACCGGTCCACTCAGTCACTCTGTCTCACTATAACCGGTCCACTCACCCTCTCTGTCCCACTATAACCAGTCCACTCAGTCACTCTGTCTCACTATAACCGGTCCACTCAGTCACTCTGTCCCACTATAACCAGTCCATTCAGCCTCTCTGTCCCACTATAACCGGTCCACTCACCCTCTCTGTCCCACTATAACCGGTCCACTCAGTCACTCTGTCCCACTATAACCAGTCCATTCAGCCTCTCTGTCCCACTATAACCGGTCCACTCAGCCTCTCTGTCCCACTATAACCAGTCCACTCAGTCACTCTGTCCCACTATAACCAGTCCACTCAGTCACTCTGTCTCACTATAACCGGTCCACTCAGCCTCTCTGTCCCACTATAACCAGTCCACTCAGCCTCTCTGTCCCACTATAACCAGTCCACTCAGTCACTCTGTCTCACTATAACCGGTCCACTCAGCCTCTCTGTCCCACTATAACCAGTCCACTCAGTCACTCTGTCCCACTATAACCAGTCCACTCAGTCACTCTGTCCCACTATAACCGGTCCACTCAGTCACTCTGTCCCACTATAACCAGTCCATTCAGCCTCTCTGTCCCACTATAACCGGTCCACTCACCCTCTCTGTCCCACTATAACCGGTCCACTCAGTCACTCTGTCCCACTATAACCAGTCCATTCAGCCTCTCTGTCCCACTATAACCAGTCCACTCAGTCCTTCCCACTATAACCAACTCAGCCTCTCCGTTAATAGCCCTTTAGCTCTTCTCAGGCTCTTCTTCTCACCAATATCCCTGAAGCTCTGTAGATGGTACCAATGATGTTCTGGGTGGTTTTAATCACTAGCTGTAGAGCCCTCCTGTCCCGGGTCATTCTTTTATATTCCTATAGTTGTTTATTTTTTACTACTGTTCTCTATTTATCTGAACTTATTTCAGTCTTTGTGCTCCTGAAACACCTGAATTTCTCCTCTGGGGATCAAGAAAGGCTTATCTTATCTTATCTTATCTTATCTTGTCTGTATCAGAATCCCTTGTTCAGAATACATTTTCACAGCTTTGTCTGCCTGCGGAAAAAATCATCATGTCTCTCTCCTTCTCACACACACACACACACACACACACACACACACACACACACACACACACACACACACACACACACACATCCCAGTGCCCCAGTGAAGGACCTGCAGGTCGAGGTAATTGCCTGTGTGTGTCTCGTTGTGGTGGAACTATGCGGGTGGGTTTTTATATCGAAGGGACTCAGAGCTGTATTCACCAGTGTGTGTGTGTGTGTGTGTATGTGTGTGTGTGTGTGCGCGTGTGTGTGTGTGTGTGTGTGTGTAGGTGTGTGTGTGTGTGTGTGTGTGTAAGAACTTAATCGTCGTGGTGTGCTGGGATAGCTCCCTGCCCTGGGCATGTGTTTGACAAGAGCTCACTGTGTAAATCCATTAATTACCACCATTCACACCAGTACTGCAGTCTGCTGCTGCTGCTGTTGCTGAAGCTATAAGATCGTGAGTGCTGGAAGCAGCACCAGGAGTCGTTGGGGTGGTGTAGTGGTGCAGGTTGGGTGGGTGACCAGGGGTTATACGGGATTGAAAGCATAGCATCCCAGACAGCCGCCCCTCAACAGCCCAGATGAGGCCTCAAATGCTGGGAATTGCCTTGTAATGTACTTTCTACCTGTTTGTCCTGTGTTTTTTTTGTCCACACACGCACACACACACTCACACTCACACACAGTTTAGTAATTTATTTGAGTGCGATTAGGCTCCTCAGAGGAAGAGCCTCAGTGGCAGACAGATTCATTTCGCCAAATGAGCCCTTATTGTTCTGGGCCACACTGAAGCAGAGCAGTGTGTGTGTGTGTGTGTGTGTGTGTGTGTGTGTGTGTGTGTGTGTGTGTGTGTGTGTGTGTGTGTGTGTGTGTGTGTGTGTGTGTGTGTGTGTGTGTGTGTGAGGGTATAAGGCATGTCACTCTGGACCAGATCACATCACCGTTTCACACACTTGACTGAGTTCTGATGAAAGCAGGCCCCTGGAGTGCACACAGACATGCACGCGTACTGGCACACAAGGCCTGCGCACGCTAGGGCTGTAACGGTTCGTGTGTATGCTTCGATGCACGCAGGCGCAAAAAGAATACACAGTTTGTAGATTGGTGCAGGTAATGCAAAACCAACTTTTAGCCGCACGCCATCAGCAACACTCGATGAGGTTAGCACAACAAGGCGTGCTGGAGCTGGAGCGGGTTCCCGGTCAGCTACAACGGCTACAGAGAGGGAGAGGTGTGCAAGACAAGGACTGTATGTCGACGCTGGTCCAGCTACGGTCGGTATGAACCGAACCGTGACTTCACACACTGCCACAACCCTGAAGTTAAACTGAAGACACACACACCAACAAATGAGGCTTGATATACAATATCTGGACATTTGTCTGTACGAAGATTCTCAGAATTTCCATGAATTCAGAGTTGTCCAGTTTTCCCTTAGTTTCATATATGTTTGGATTGGGGAGGCCGGCACCCCCCTTGAGAGAGGCAGTGTGAGAACAGTTACCTGCTGACCTGACCGACAAAAACTCACTCACACTGCTTGTCAGATTGGTGTCTTCTTGCACAAGAACATGTACAGTAAATGTTGTGTCAAATATGCAGATTTGTGACATCACTAAGGTCAATTTGATAGTTCTATACATTAAATTGTACTGCATTCTTCCCTTTACCGTCTAAACTGTGCTGCACGCCCTGCTGGGTCCATCTTTACAAACTAAAGAGTTCCAAAAAGATGTTTAGAAGATTTTTATTCAAATGTATGGTGCAACCATCAAAATATAAAGGGACGTTATATGATTATATGTTTCCAGATTGAGTGTGCCATCTTTGTCTATATAGCACAAACATTTGTAATAATTAGGAGAAACGAGATATGATGGAAATGCAGATTGATAAAATAGCAGCATACCATATACCAGTGGTTCTCAAACGGTTGTTGTTTTTTAACTCAAAGTAGAATGATTTCGTGGTGATAATAACTTGAAACTGATGAGGTCCAGATACTGATGAGATGATGAGGTCCAGATACTGATGAGATGATGAGGTCCAGATACTGATGAGATGATGAGGCCCAGATACTGATGAGATGATGAGGTCCAGATACTGATGAGATGATGAGGCCCAGATACTGATGAGATGATGAGGCCCAGATACTGATGAGATGATGAGGTCCAGATACTGATGAGATGATGAGGCCCAGATACTGATGAGATGATGAGGTCCGGATACTGATGAGATGATGAGGCCCAGATACTGATGAGACGATGAGGTCCGGATACTGATGAGATGATGTACAGTAACAGTAGAAGTTAATATGAAGACATACAGTAACAGTAGAAGTTAATATGAAGACGTACAGTAACAGTAGAAGTTAATATGAAGACATACAGTAACAGTAGAAGTTAATATGAAGACGTACAGTAACAGTAGAAGTTAATATGAAGACGTACAGTAACAGTAGAAGTTAATATGAAGACATACAGTAACAGTAGAAGTTAATACGAAGACGTACAGTAACAGTAGAAGTTAATATGAAGACATACAGTAACAGTAGAAGTTAATACGAAGACGTACAGTAACAGTAGAAGTTAATATGAAGACATACAGTAACAGTAGAAGTTAATATGAAGACATACAGTAACAGTAGAAGTTAATATGAAGACGTACAGTAACAGTAGAAGTTAACATGAAGACATACAGTAACAGTAGAAGTTAATATGAAGACGTACAGTAACAGTAGAAGTTAATATGAAGACGTACAGTAACAGTAGAAGTTAATATGAAGACATACAGTAACAGTAGAAGTTAATATGAAGACGTACAGTAACAGTAGAAGTTAATATGAAGACGTACAGTAACAGTAGAAGTTAATATGAAGACATACAGTAACAGTGGAAGTTAATATGAAGACGTACAGTAACAGTAGAAGTTAATATGAAGACATACAGTAACAGTGGAAGTTAATATGAAGACGTACAGTAACAGTAGAAGTTAATATGAAGACGTACAGTAACAGTGGAAGTTAATATGAAGACGTACAGTAACAGTAGAAGTTAATATGAAGACATACAGTAACAGTAGAAGTTAATATGAAGATGTACAGTAACAGTAGAAGTTAATATGAAGACGTACAGTAACAGTAGAAGTTAATATGAAGACGTACAGTAACAGTAGAAGTTAATATGAAGACGTACAGTAACAGTAGAAGTTAATATGAAGACATACAGTAACAGTAGAAGTTAATACGAAGACGTACAGTAACAGTAGAAGTTAATATGAAGACATACAGTAACAGTAGAAGTTAATATGAAGACATACAGTAACAGTAGAAGTTAATATGAAGACGTACAGTAACAGTAGAAGTTAATATGAAGACGTACAGTAACAGTAGAAGTTAATATGAAGACATACAGTAACAGTAGAAGTTAATATGAAGACATACAGTAACAGTAGAAGTTATTATGAAGACGTACAGTAACAGTAGAAGTTAATATGAAGACGTACAGTAACAGTAGAAGTTAATATGAAGACGTACAGTAACAGTAGAAGTTAATATGAAGACATACAGTAACAGTAGAAGTTAATATGAAGATGTACAGTAACAGTAGAAGTTAATATGAAGATGTACAGTAACAGTAGAAGTTAATATGAAGACATACAGTAACAGTAGAAGTTAATATGAAGACGTACAGTAACAGTAGAAGTTAATATGAAGACATACAGTAACAGTAGAAGTTAATATGAAGACGTACAGTAACAGTAGAAGTTAATATGAAGACATACAGTAACAGTAGAAGTTAATATGAAGACGTACAGTAACAGTAGAAGTTAATATGAAGACGTACAGTAACAGTAGAAGTTAATATGAAGACGTACAGTAACAGTAGAAGTTAATATGAAGACGTACAGTAACAGTAGAAGTTAATATGAAGACGTACAGTAACAGTAGAAGTTAATATGAAGACGTACAGTAACAGTAGAAGTTAATATGAAGACGTACAGTAACAGTAGAAGTTAACATGAAGACGTACAGTAACAGTAGAAGTTAATATGAAGACGTACAGTAACAGTAGAAGTTAATATGAAGACGTACAGTAACAGTAGAAGTTAATATGAAGATGTACAGTAACAGTAGAAGTTAATATGAAGACATACAGTAACAGTAGAAGTTAATATGAAGACGTACAGTAACAGTAGAAGTTAATACGAAGACGTACAGTAACAGTAGAAGTTAATATGAAGACGTACAGTAACAGTAGAAGTTAATATGAAGACGTACAGTAACAGTAGAAGTTAATATGAAGACATACAGTAACAGTAGAAGTTAATATGAAGACGTACAGTAACAGTAGAAGTTAATACGAAGACGTACAGTAACAGTAGAAGTTAATATGAAGACGTACAGTAACAGTAGAAGTTAATATGAAGACGTACAGTAACAGTATAAGTTAATATGAAGACGTACAGTAACAGTAGAAGTTAATATGAAGACATACAGTAACAGTAGAAGTTAATATGAAGACGTACAGTAACAGTAGAAGTTAATACGAAGACATACAGTAACAGTAGAAGTTAATATGAAGACGTACAGTAACAGTAGAAGTTAATATGAAGATGTACAGTAACAGTAGAAGTTAATATGAAGACATACAGTAACAGTAGAAGTTAATATGAAGACGTACAGTAACAGTAGAAGTTAATATGAAGACGTACAGTAACAGTAGAAGTTAATATGAAGACGTACAGTAACAGTAGAAGTTAATATGAAGACGTACAGTAACAGTAGAAGTTAATATGAAGATGTACAGTAACAGTAGAAGTTAATATGAAGACGTACAGTAACAGTAGAAGTTAATATGAAGACATACAGTAACATTTTAAGTTAATATGAAGACGTACAGTAACATTTTAAGTTAATATGAAGACATACAGTAACAGGGTTCAATGAAAACTAATCACTTTATTTGTACAGGCGATGGTTCTCGCTACTCTTTGTTTTTATATGACTAAAAATGTTAAAGGTTAATACTAAGAGCTGAAATACTGATTAATAACTCAATAATAAATGAGTTTTTTGCTTAAAGTAAATGTCTTATCACTTAATTTTGTTCTCAGAGTACACCAGAATGCTACATTTTAAAGCTCATATTTAAAATACAATTCTCCTGGTATGTGTGAGCATATGGCTCTCATATCTGCACTCATTTTGTTTAGTTTTTCACAGGTTGCACATTATTGTTATTATCTTGAAAAGATATTCATTGCAAAACAGGTTAATTGCAGCCACAATAAGCTATTATTTGCCAAATATTAGTTATTTTTTGCACAGATAGAACTTTATTTGCATTGTTCTAACAAAGTGGTTGCACATTGTGTGTGTTTTTGTCTGATGGAGCAATCTGGTTTACTTGAAAGTGATTGCAATTTTCTTTATTCTATTATTTGAAAAAGCACAGATGGAGGAGTCACAAAATGTTATTTCAATAAAAGTTCAATATGGACCATTTTGTTAAAATTTCGTTGGGGCGGTGGGGCATGAACATTGTTCTTCCTCCAAAGTGGGGCGTGACAGAAAAGGTTTGAGAACCACTGAACTAATCCTTTAAGAGCTGTGACTAAACCACGTCTCTCTTTCTGAGACCTTCATTGGCTCCACCAGGAACCCCCCGAGGCAACATGTGGGTGTCAGACAGCACACAGAGACAGCTGTGGCCTCGGAGACAAACTATTGTCAGAATGCTACCTGTGCTGTCCAACATGATTAATGACAGCATTAAGCACATTAATTACCTCCCTGATTAGAAAATGAGTTTGTCTTCTCACCACAAGCTTCCCCACCGACACTTACAGCACTTCCTCTCTTTTCTCACAGCTCCGAATGACCAGCTCCATGAAGATGGCGTGGAAAGCTTATGAGTGTGTGTGTGTGTGTGTGTGTGTGTGTGTGTGTGTGTGTGTGTGTGTGTGTGTGTGTGTGTGTGTGTGTGTGTGTGTGTGTTAGTTTGCTGTGCTTAGCATGTTTATTTAGTTAATTATTTAGTGTTAATTAAGTTGGAATCCTTGGCCGGTAAGGCAGAACAGAAGCATCTGCTGCAAAGACAAAGAAAGAGCAGCAAGCAAGGAACTCTGTCTGCCTCCCCCCCTCTCGCTCGCTGCTTTCATGCATACTCACACACACATACACACACACACACACACACACACAGAGAGAGACACACACACACAGCGCAGCATCCTGAACCGTTTAATTACAAAAGAGGACAACAGGGAGCAAAGGAGTTAGAGGAGGAAGAAACGACAAAGCAGAAGACACAGATAAATCTTTTAACATCTCGATTAATGAAGTACACACAGAGGCAGGAGGGGAGGAGTGGCCCAAAACGACATCGACATCTGGCCTCGGCCTGCATTAAAAGCCTATTTTGCTGTTTTAACAACCATAAAATAGGCACTGAAACAGGCCGTAAGAGGCGTCAACTCCGCTTTACACATCCCCACTGTGTACTTCTTCTCTTTTTCTACCCCCTACGGACAACTCAGTGTGTGCGTTTGCACTCTAATAACAACAACACAGACAATAAATGCTTTATAGTGTTCGGGTAACTGGAGAGATCCTCACATCTGACAACGCTTCATTGCTTTCACTGCAGCAAAGATGCCTCTGATTCATTACATTTAGAAATATGATGAATCTGAACAGAATACCCTGTTTTGTACTTACATGTAGTAGTAAACATCCTTCACAAGTCTAAATACCTCAAAATGGTTTATGCGTTTTATTTCAACATTAGGATTATTTTATAACCTTTGAGAATTATTTGTTACTCCTCAGTAAAAAACACTTATTTTGATCAATAACTTTCCACACTTCTGATCTGGTGGCAGGTGACTCACATGTTGTTTTGGCTGCAGTACATATGGCAGAGTTTCACTGTTTTAGGGCAGCGATGAGTAGATTTTATTTTGTGTGTGTCTATGAAAATACTAATCGGGTGGCAGTTTTTGAACCAGAGCTTGGGCACTGAGCAGACCCAGTAGAGGGTGCTGTGTTCTGTCGCATAATGTGGCCCACGTGTGTCTTTTGTGGTTTGTAGGTGATCATAGATGCAGCGGGGGAGTTAAGAAAGCGAAGACAAAAAAAAAACACTTTTAAAGGGCCCAAGGACCTACAATACATATGTTTTTAATTTGTGAACGACACCGACTGTCAAAATCAGCAGTGGGAGGCCCCGTGAAACAGCTGTTTACAAGCGTCTCTCTCTCTCTCTCATTGTCTTTTCACTTGGTCATTTCCCTTCTAATGGGGCCGAAAGTTCTATTTACAACCACAAAAAGCAAACAGGCCATGAAACTTTGTCAGTCTGTCAATCGATGTCCACCACTCCCTTTCTTTCAGTACTCTGCTGTGACATAAGCGAAGCCTACAACAAACAGCGCTGTCTGTGGTCCTGACACAGCAGCTGGTCACGTTATGTATCCAGTAATAATTTAGTTGTGTTTGCTTTTTTTCTATAGATGCATAAAGCTTAAACAGAGGGGGCAAAGATACAACTGACCAGCTAAGGTCTTGAGCCCACTTTCACGGGTGTCAAAATGAATGCAGGTGTACGGTATAAGCCTTGCAGCACTGTAGATCGTTTTGTATATTTGTATTCTGTTGTTGTTGATGTCCCTGTAAATCTCTTGTCAAAATGCCATCCTGTAGTTAACTAATTAAATGTTTTTTGAAGGAGTGTGGCAAATCACTATGTAAGGCGACTGTGGCTCAGTGATGGAGCGGGTCATCCTTCGGCGGTTCGATCCTCGGCTCCGCTAGTCATTGTCGATGTGTCCTTGGGCAAGACACTTAACCCCAAATTGCTTCTGTAGGCTGTGTCTGCAGTGCATGAATGTAGTATGAATGATTAGTTAGTCCTGATCTTCGGCTGACATACTGTGTGTCATTACCAATATATCTGTGATAAGCTCATATCGGCCAGCTGAGCTCTATCAATGT
>JAVDOI010000015.1:17065192-17120192 GCA_032191485.1 Leptoclinus maculatus
CTCCAGCAGAGACCAGTCCACCGTGGACAGACCCAGATCCTCCAGCAGAGACCAGTCCACCGTAAACAGACCCAGATCCTCCAGCAGAGACCAGTCCACCGTAAACAGACCCAGATCCTCCAGCAGAGACCAGTCCACCGTAAACAGACCCAGATCCTCCAGCAGAGACCAGTCCACCGTGGACAGACCCAGATCCTCCAGCAGAGACCAGTCCACCGTGGACAGACCCAGATCCTCCAGCAGAGACCAGTCCACCGTAAACAGACCCAGATCCTCCAGCAGAGACCAGTCCACCGTGGACAGACCCAGATCCTCCAGCAGAGACCAGTCCACCGTGGACGACTGCAGCCTTTGACCTGCAGTCGGAGCTCCGGAGGGAAGAGGAGAGCTCAGCTCCTGGCAGCGTCCTCCTCAGGCCAAGAGCAGAGCTTCTCCTCGCTGCTCCTCCGGTCCCTGCTGGAAGCCTTCACCGAAACCACGCTGCTGGAGACCCAGGACTTATTGTTGGAGGGAAGGGAGGCATGGGAGAACCAAACCCTGGACTGACAGGAGCAGACTGTGGGGGGTGACTGTGTAACAGTGGTAGTGCAGGGTCATCCTTCAATCAGAGGATCTGTGCCTCTGGTATATGTGTGAATGGGTGAATGATGACATGTACTGTAGTGTTAAAGAGCTTTGAGTCCATTTACCATTTACTGTCATACTCCTGCTGCAGCAAAATGAGAGGTTTTCTAAAGGGACTCTGAAAAACTACCTCTTTCTTCCACAGGAGCCGCTAAAATCCACACAAAATGAAAGTTCCTTGTAGTAACTTTAAAGGCTTTTTGCAGATTAAGATTTTACATGTTTTAAAAACTAAGAGCATATAAAATACAATACATTGTTATACAGTACATTGAACCATGATTAAACTGGCTCCACTTTGACTGCTAATCCAGTGAGTGGTACAATGTGTAACCAAACTGGCAGCAGCCTAATG
Organism: Leptoclinus maculatus; assembly: GCA_032191485.1. Lineage (NCBI taxonomy): Eukaryota > Metazoa > Chordata > Actinopteri > Perciformes > Stichaeidae > Leptoclinus > Leptoclinus maculatus. Next base: position 17,066,172 of record JAVDOI010000015.1, read on the forward strand.
AGCACTTATACTCCAAGTGACATGGCTCAACAGGTCGTCCACTACTCTGCAGATCAATGGTTCAACCTTTTGATCTGAATACTATAGTATCCACATTTTTAGGCCATGATGATGTATATTTTCTCAATCTGATTATCTGATAAGTAACCACTGTATCTGTACTGCATTACAACCACTGATGAAACCAATGAGAACCAAACAAAGAACATACAAATTGGCCTCCTGGTCCTCAAACGCTGCATTAGAGAATGAACGGATGAAACGTGGACATCTGAGTCATGATGAGGAGGTTCAATAACAGAGAGGAAAAGAGAGTAAGAGTATGAGAGAGAATGGAGGTGAGAGGGAGGAGAGGGCAGGATAGGAGGCTGAAAGATGAGAGAGACGGCAGAGATTGAGAGAAGGTGTGTTTGCGTGTCACCTGGGGCTAGCACTGCTTTGAGAATTATCTTTAATTATGCAACAGCAATCAGCAGGTAGTGACATTGTCTTCTTCCTGTGTCTTTTATGTGCAGGTCTGTTGTGAGGGGAGACAGAGGGAGGTGATAGAGGGGGAGAGGAAGGAGGAGTGTGAGAGAGAGAAAAGAGAGGAGGGGAGACGAACACATAGTCACACCTATATACCGTAAATATTATTGAAAACCAAAACTTTTTGGCATTGAGGGAAAAATAACCGGCAAGCCGTGGTTTTACATGAAGCCTTCAAGCTAACAACCGTAGCTCAACAAAATAATCCTACTCAAAATCCACTCACTACCTTTCCAGAGCTTTCAACCTCATCTCTTGATCTTTCGAATGCACTCCACTTTGACAATTGAGCTGAATTCCAAAGCTCCAAACAAAGCAAATAATTGGACGTTAATTTTGTTTGTGACCGTAAAAGAAATGTTGTTCTACAGAGATCAATACAGAAGATTAGACTATCATCCCGAAAACAATTCAGTCATTTCAGCAATGTTTGCCTTGAAGTGATGAAGCCCTCTCATCACTTTAACCCAAACCAAAATGATTTTGTAACCTTAATGAGGCACTTTAACACAAACAACATGAGCAGTCCCTAACTCTAACCACGTTGTTTTGGGGCCTAAACCCAAACCTGAACCACAGCGTTGTCACGTAAAAACCGAGCTATATGACAATAGTGATTTTCAACAGTTTTAGAAGGTACGGACTAATGATGAATGTCTGGTCTGTGCTGTTGCTGCTTGCAGCTTTCTGGAGAAATGCTCATACAAACGTAACACTCAGCAACACACCTGCCATGACACAGTTCCATCACACACCCAAGTGACAGCTACTTACTGTCAGAAACACCTGAAATACACTCTGCTTCAGGAGGAGACACCTGGGGAAGCAACCTGGGCCAGGGGGCCTCCAACTGAAACGGCCCCAACAACTTTACAGATGTATTATGATATTTAGATATAGAACGTATTGAATCATGTTACTATTCGTAGTCAAACGGGACTTTTACCCAGAAGACCGAAGTTAGTGTGAAACCAAGTCAACGTTTATTTTACCTTTGTTCTGTTTCGTAACTTCCGTACTTTACTGACAACAGTTACGGAACAAAAGTAGTTATTTTACGTGACAAACGTTATTTTAACCAAAAGCCAGATGTTTTCGTTAACCTAACCACGTAGTTTTGTGGCGTAAGTAAACCTAACAATGATGCAACCCTTCATCGGAAGTTTATTTTGAAAAGAGACAGGCCGTCTGGCAGACGTTGCACTGCAGTGGGCCGATACAACCGGCTCATAAATCATGCTTTTTTTTCTAAGTTGACACTGGGCTGATGATGATGGAGAAACTATCTATCTATCTGTCTGTATCAGTCCCGCCCTCACATGCTCTCTATGAATGTGTGTGAGCGTTCAGCTGAGAGCGTGTGTCCTGCCAAATAGAGAGCAGAGAATCGTCCTAAGTGTTTTTGCAAATATTAGCAAAATAATTGATGACAAAACACATTAAGAACTGCATTGATTGCACCGACAGGGGACATCCTCATTAGACCAGCTCAACGAATGAATGAGTTACCTTTATTTACTATCATTGTGGCATGTCTTGATAATCTTACAGTGAAGGCATCAATTATTAAATCAAAAATAATAAATAAGGTATAATGATTCTTTATGACAAAAGTTCTGATCAGTCAGGAATAGGCGTGGTTTTGAATATTAATAGCTATATTGACAGACCGTGTGGGCTAAAACACACATGAAGCCTAGTTCTCCTTTGCAATAATTCACTACGTTTACAATCGGGAAGGCTAACTCATTAAAAAATGCAAAATTAAGATCAATGTGTATGATGGCTTTAGAATGTGTCAGAGGAGCCACATTTGGGCTTTCATAACCAAAGTCTTTCTTTTTGTTCACGGTAGAGGGGGGACCTAGACCATCATAGTTTGAAATTAATAAAGCTCAAACAATGTATCCTGTTGTTTAGATAGTTACATTGTGTAAGAGAGGAATTGTGATGAATATTCTAATATATACAATCTCTAAGAAAAGTGGAAATTGTCTAAATAAAGACAGTTTATTTGTTGAAATTTAAAAAGCTGAAAAGTACCTTTTGTTACAGCCTGGCTCATGAGCAGCGGACCAGATGAGTTCAAGTAAAACATGAGAACATTTATGGATCATAGGAAACATTAAATGCATCTCATAAGAAAAATAAAAGATGTGAAAAAGCTGAAAAGTTCAAACATTTCATTTAAGGTTTGAATTACACTTTCAAATCTTGAATTATCAGGCATTTCATTTATTGCAAAATTAGAATATCTATATAATTTATACATGGATCTTTATCCATAAATATTTCAAATGTTCTCAATTAATTCCATGTTTTCTATCACGAAATATCAATATGAAGATAAGATAAACCATGATAAAGCACTCCTACGTGGATATATTAAACAATGGATGATTGAAACAGTCAGAGCTGCTCATTCAGCAGATATGCTGAAAGAGCTCTCCCACATACACATGTTCTTCTTCTGTCGTTCCTCCTGGACACAGCACACACACATGAAAGAAAGGCCTCTATAATCTGTATAATAGAGCGGTTTTAACCAAGAAGGTCTTCTTGGTTTGAGAATGTCACGTGTGAGAAGCAGTTCACTGGGACTGTGTGACTGTTTCTGGGGGTATAACAGTATTCTAATATTCATAACGCATTACTGTCTTTCCACCTTGAAGAGTTACGCAGCTAGTTGACTTTTCTTTGACATGTTTATTTGTCTTCTGTCCCTAGAGCAGATGTTTGGTGAAGATGTAGAAAAGCGCTGCAAACTCTGAACTTGACACGGCCGCCTCACATATATAAGGCTTTTTATTAATGCGACGCCCTGTGCAGAAATTAAACCTTCTTGTCTCCTTCGATTAATCGAACGAGCTGACACTCGCTGATCGCTTCGAATAGTACCAGCCCCCGTCTGTCGCTGTCTGCTCGGCTGAACTGTGGGGACGTTTTTATGAACGTTTTCTTTTTTCTTGTCTCTTGAAAAAGAGATCTTGATCTCAGTAAGACTACTTGATTAAATAAAGGAGGGCTGAAAACACACACACACACACACACACACACACACAGACAGACACACACACACACACACACACACACACACACACACACACACAGACGATCAGCATTGACGTGCTGTGGCTGCAGAGGGGAGCTCTTGGCGGTGCTGACACAGCCACTGTCCCATCATCGATGGGCCTGAGCAGGAGAAGAGAGGGGAAGAGAGAGAGAGACACTCAGAGAGGGTGAGAGAGAGAGAGAGACACCCAGAGAGGGTGAGAGAGAGAGAGAGACACTCAGAGAGGGTGAGAGAGAGAGAGACACTCAGAGAGGGTAAGAGAGAGAGAGACTCAGAGAGGGTAAGAGAGAGAGACACTCAGAGAGGGTGAGAGAGAGAGACACTCAGAGAGGGTGAGAGAGAGAGAGAGAGACACTTAGAGAGGGTGAGAGAGAGAGAGACACTCAGAGAGGGTGAGAGAGAGAGACACTCAGAGAGGGTGAGAGAGAGAGAGAGAGAGAGACACTCAGAGAGGGTGAGAGAGAGAGAGAGAGAGAGACACTCAGAGAGGGTGAGAGAGAGAGAGAGAGAGAGAGAGACACTCAGAGAGGGTGAGAGAGACGGGGGGCGGTGTCGGCCTGCTCACTGCTTCACATCTCTGGGTGCGTTCGATTCCTCGCTAATAAGACTAAAAGAAACCTGCCAAGCTTTATTTATCGATACAAATTCCTTCCTTCCTTGGACCACCCTTGCTTCCTTTCTTCCTTTTTTGAATCAGCTTCCCATCTTCCCTGTTTCATTGGTTCCCATTCAAAGCTTTTCTCATCTTTGACCACTTCTTTAGCCAGTTTTCAACCAGTCTTCATGCTCAACTCTTTCAGTTATAAACCAAGCAGGCTTTGCCTTGACTTCTGTGAACCAGTCACTCCCAGTCTTCCCAGTTGATCCTTCCTAACGATCAATGAGAACAGCTGCTTTATGGCCATATTGGATTTGTAAATAATTTTTTGCATTAAGTCTGATATTTATTATCCAAAAACAGATTCTCATTTGAGTTTCCAGAAATGTTATATAAACTTTGATATATATTATTACAATATAATATAATTGATATGGATACATATTAATTATATCACCCACACACATATTTGATGTAACAAGCATATAGTGACATACAAAGTGAAATACTGTAGCTTCTGCACAGCTACTGCAGCTTCCGAAATCAAAAAAAAGCAACACCAGTCTGTCGCATCCAGGAATCACTACATTACTACTAATAATAGTAGCAATGAAAGAAATGATGAGCTGCATTTGACCTCACCACCAGAGATCCCGGCTCTATGTGGCCCGGTACCTGCTTACACAGAATCACATCACAAGTCCTTCCTGCTCTGGTTATCGACTGGTTACTGAAAAGCAAAGAGGGGGAACCAGAGTTCTACCTTTAATACCTAATAAACCACGATGAAGAAAACTAGGACGATCTATGTTTAAATATACACAGGTACAGCATGTGCTATGAAATATTAATGCCTCTCCAGCTTCCCCCTCGGAGGTTGATTATTTAGTACAGGCCTCCTATCGGCATATGCTAATAAACAGACGAAATCGCCATGTCTGTAACAGCCCCTTCAAAGTGCTCACTGAATTAAAAATTGATATTTTTCGTAGGCCTCACATATATAATCACATATTTCATGAGTACCCACAAGCCCCTGGGGACGAGGATGGCTGGCTGTTGGAGCCAAAGCACAGGAGGGTGAGGAATGCTGTCATTTGTAAATTAGTGGAAAAAAGAGGTGAGCCTGCTGCGAACGCCGACGGGCTGAGAGCTCTGACCATGTTCAGATCTTTTCATCAGCGTAGTGGGACGGCTGTCGACTAAAGCTGAAATCAGACTGTCCTGGTGGTGTTTAGAAAACTGAAGACACACGTGGTGCACTGGGGAAGAGTTGTAAAGCAATTGTCATTGTGAAGGGGAAGAAGAAACATTTTAGTTTCCTGTAAATCAGCCGGGTTTGAAAACTCACACCTGAAAAGAGGCATCCTGCTGACTGCCATTCAATCAACCGTGTGATTGTTACTTACCTACTAAGTCCTTTTCTACACGTTGTTTTAATTATTTTGTCGATCCCGTTGAGTGATGTTAACAACGCTGCAACTTCTTCTATTTTTTTCAGTCCTGAAAATAACATATTTCTATTGAAATGATGTATTGATATTGTGAGCAGGGCTTTGGGAAAAAAAGTTAGACCGTAACATCAATCTTGGACTGTCTCTTGTACAACAAATGAGGCGGTGGATGAGAGGCTGTGTTCATGTTTTGTGTTCAGTGAGATGAAAAGCAAAGTGGTTATTTGTCCCACACAGAGAGTAGATTAGAGCCAACTTCCACATTGCAACACATTAGGTGTAATCTAGCTAATGGTCATTGTTAAAAAAATAATGTAAAAAGCCGTTTAGTTTCCTGCATGTTCAGCTGAAAGCCTCATTTCTGACGGACTATGTAACAGTACCGAAGCACCGGTGTCCATGTAATGTTACAGATAACGTCCTTACATCAACGCAAATCACAGTCAAGTCTGCCATCCTGTGGTGATTGGGTGACATCAACCCTGGACAGTTTGCACAGTGCATAATGCTTATGAAGGAAAGACTTTCATGTATTTTCATACAAAATATTTGTTTAAATTAACTGAGAAACAAACGCAAGAGAATAACTTTACACATCTTTATATATACAATATAAAATATGAATTCACGGTACTTAACATGGTGACATCACATTCATCATGTGAGTCGCCAAAAAATGACACCTAGCTGATTGGAACAGGAGACTTTAAAATAGTATCTTCAATGTTTAAAATGTTTAAAGTGAAATGTTAAATAATTTAAATGTTCCTGCATTTTATAACTTAAAAGACCATTATGAAGACTGACATTCATACAGGTACACTGTATACACTGCATTCAAATGATGCGCTACAGGTTCATATCAACTGGTTCACCTCATGCACCCGTATACAGCATTGTTGTTGGCTGTCATGCATTCATTTAAAACAAATGAAGAAATGCTGAGGAGGGAGCGCAGAGCAGAAGAAGTGAGGTCCTCTCTGTAACAGGAAGCAGGGATCCTACTCCACACAGCCTCGTTCACCAACCGTTCTGAAGAAGAACATTTCCTCTTAAAAGCCACTTACGCAGTTTTCACAAAGATTCCGACATTCATCGATGTTTTCTTTGTCGGGATTTGTTCTTGGGTGAGAACAGAGTCTAACACTGACTCAAGAGCACGCTGACACACATTTGAGTTCTGCCGACATGTTTGCAAAATAATTTGCTGCAGTTGTTCAAAATACATAATGTTGATCATTTTAATTTTTTCTAAAAACTATTCTCAATATGTTACAAAGCATTATGGTCTATTAAAATGTATAAATACACTAACTTCAACACTGAACAAGTAGCAGCATCCCATGCATCTTTGATTCGTGTGATTTATATCCTAACTCCACTTCAGAACTAGTGATGGTTTTACTAAATAATAATCATACTTCAGTTTTATATGTGTTGACCACCTCTCCCTGATGTTACACAACTGAATACAGTTGGGAAGCAAATGATTTTGTGCAGTTTTAACATCAACCAGATCACAACATTTTACAACATGTAAGTTAATAAATAGTGTTGGTTGGTTCGTAAAAATCCGATCAATTTACAATAGTTATAGATCTCTTGTGTAGCATGAAAACGGGATCAGTGTTGATTTAGTACGCGTCTCCCTCTACACAGTAGGTCATGTATGAGAGAACAATACAGTAGACGTATTCAAGATATCTTTAGTTTAATATTACAATGGTTTTTACATTCTTTATGCGTGGTTTCCAACATAATTCATGATTAGTTATCACGGCCAGAAATGTATTTTCAGACCCTCTTTCCATTTCTCACATCATTCATCATAACTTTACTTAATTATTTATTTGCCAATAACCTTTGTTTCCGGTGCTCCACCCTCTTTAGACTTTTGTTTGGCCAATCTTGACTTCATTCTCTCAACTTGTCTTCTGTGTGTGCCCACGGCCCTGCACATGTGTTTACCATAGGCTGTAGTGTTCGCCTGCTAACGAGGATCAACTGGCACACACCTGCAATTTACGAGGACAATTTTTAGACTTTACTTAGTTTCTTGAGAACCAATGTAAGAAGAAAGGAAGATATTGGTGAATGAGGCAAAATCTTCCTAGTGACTACTCAAATGTACAAATCTAACAACGTCTCAGCGAGCCATGATAATAATGTTGATGTGGGGAACAGAAAAGTTTAGCTTTAGTTAGCTAATTTACATTTTATTCTAGTCAACATATATCGAAACTAATAAATTCAAGTTAATGTGTTATAATTCACAAGTTAAAAATGAGTTTGTGTCACCCCTGTGGCAACAGGCAGAGTATCTGGACACGACTCCAACAGGTCAGGTTTGGACCACTCAATTTCAAACGTGGTTACTTGTAAATTCTAAATACAAGAAAATTGGTGAATGCCACTAATTATCTTTAATCACTCATGCCACTTCAAAACAAATATGTTCACTGGTTCTTGCATAAGGCCCATTGTGTGACTTGATTTCTTTGTTTTTTAAACAGTTTTTTTGTAAATTGTCTGTCTATATGAAGTTATGTTTCATACCACTTTGATAGTATAGTTTGAGGGAGCTCTAGACCCGGGGTTCTCAACCTTTTGTAACTTAAAGCCTACTTCTGATTGGTAAGAAATGTCCCTGGACCTCCTTCCTCAATAAATAAGGAAAAGAATAAAGATGAAAAAAAGGGAGGAAAACATAAACTGTGCTATAAATAATGTAATAATGTAATGACCAAAATAAACATTGTGCTTACCCTCAGTGAGAAACTATAGGGCTTGCTAATTTCCACAACCCACACTTTAGAGCTTTTACTAGCGCAGGGTGTCACTGCATCCGAGGGAACGTCAGCTAGCTAACAGTTGTAAAACATTGGCATTGTGGTATTCAAATGAAACTTTGTACATTACCAAAAGATTGACCTTTTAATCTGATCGAACCATGTGGCAGTACCTCTGTGGCCCACTAGATGACGCTCTGAGGCCACAGCCCACTGGTTCAGAATAGCTGACCAGTGTTTCCCAACCCACTATTTCAAAATGACAAACCATCAGGACCCATTTCACAACGGGCCGCATCTATAAATCGGGAGGAGAGCAAATTTGTACGTAAATAAATGTTCCAGACCATTTTTACCGCCTATCATCTTCAATAGGTAAACCAGACATTTTGAGGAGATTCCAACTTTCCTTATGCTTTTATGTTTGAAAACATACAGTACATGTAATATACTAATATAAATAAGACCCAATAAATACATTTAGGTGGAGTTAACAGGCTCTAGTTTTTCCCTCTCATCAGTAAAACAAACAGAATGTATTCTAGCCTTTCATATTAGATTCAATGATATTAGTAGGCTACAATTATCAGAACAATAACATTCAGGCTACCTCATTTGGCTTAAAGGTGTACTGCAGATATAAATGTTAAATAAAAGACTTTGGAAGGAATTCTGGAAATTTATTTGGGGACCCCAATAAAATCTCCTGCGACCCACCTGTGGGTCCTGACCCAGTGTTTGGGAAGGACTGCTCTAGAACATTATTTGTCCATACATACAACCTTTTAAGGTTCCAACTCACACTTGTCAGTCTTTTACCTAAAGTTCATGTTTGGGCTTAATCAGGTGTCCGTTAAAGGTGATGTAAGTGTCAAATTCGTCACTGAAGATGGCGTTCTCCCTCTCGCCTTTAAAGAGCCTCACCCAGACCTCGTCATCCCTCTCAAGTTGCAGCATCAGGCTTTGGCTCTGCATGACGGAGCGGTCACTGGGCTGGGCATAGAGGATCACCGCCTCCTGCTCATTGTGCATCACGTGTAGGTACGTCTCTCTCTGGTTCCACGTGTGCACGTTCAGGCTGAAGTAGTAGATGCCCGGCACGTAGCAATAGAACTTACCAGTAAACATGTTGAAGTGGCCGTAGAGGTTGACCAGCTCTTTGTCGAATACCAGTGTCTGGTAGTAGTCATTGGAGTGTAGACCCTTCTTGCGGGCAACAGAAAAGGCTGCAAAGTAGGACTTGCAGGACTCACCAGGGAGGCCCAGGCTGCCTTTGCTGCCCTTTAGGCCACTGGGACCTGGAGGACCACTCTGACCAGCTCTGCCTGATTTACCATGAGGTCCTCGTTCACCGATATCACCCTTCTCACCTAGGAGCAGTAGAAAGCAATGCTTTTAGTTTTCTTTTTAGGACAGTCTCATCTGTGCTGAATGGCCATTTGAACTGTAATGAATTGCTGTAAATTTACAGTGGATTTACAACGGTATCTTACAGTATTTTAGAACAACTGTAACATACAGTTATATTTCATCCTTTGCATGTAAATTAACAGTTAATGCCGTCGGTTAACCGTTAAGTTATTTTACAATCAAATTGTTTAGAGCTGCCTTAATCTCTGTTGGATCTTTTTTGAGTTCAATAATGAGCATCACTAGATTAGATTGTCCAAGATCTCAACATTGGTAAGCAAATTCTGTATTCTTTCAATTTGTTTACTTATAGTGAAAGATGAAGATTCCACCTTTGATTGGTTGCTAAACAATATTGTGAAAAGATAATTGTAATGTTATAATCTATATTGATGGTGGTTGATATTTCTCTTGCAATGTTTGTGTTAACTGAGGGTAATATTTTGAAAATAAATCAATGAATTGTATATAAGGCCGTGCATTTTATACCTGGGCCTTCAGTGCTGTCCTACAGTTGAATCACCTCCTAATAACCTCACAGCTACGGTTATTATTTGTTTCTAGCGCTCTAACAATACACGTATTCGTATTAAACCGTTCGGTACGAGGCTTATAAAACCGAACAATACGTTTGAATAATACTAGTGCATTTGGAAAACGCATAAGCTTAAATTGTGGGAAATATAATGTTTTCGGTGGACTTCGCTCAACCTGGCAACATGCTGTCTGACACTCCCACCCCGGAACCACAACATTGTACTCTGGTGAGGCGCGTGTGTTCTGGGAGGCACACTATGCTAAACTAGCTTAGCAGGAAAACAACAGCAGCACACAAGCTACAAACTCTCCCCGCAGCGTTTAGCTGTTCCCTACTGATTCAATCGCCACACAATCCCCATTTCTCCAGACCATAATTCTTGCTTTGTTAAAGAAAACGAAACCCCAAACAGAGAATCAAATGTCCAGACCCTAACCCCAACATGACGGGATGCTTCGTCATTAACGAACAATGCATATAGTCAAAATCAACGTAATTAACACAATGACAAGAACAAACTCACAAGAACCAGTCACATATATTTATATGATAACAAAGCATGACAAATCAATCCAGCAACACTGCAGCGCTAAAACACGTATTCCACCGCACACTGAAGAGCACGAGCCATTTAAATATTATTCACATCAGAGGGAACAATATTAACCATATCATAAAAACGACACCATAGACAAATAAACACCGTAGTAACGCTACTGCAGATGTAAAAATACAAAAGCACTTCACTTACCAAAGCTGCTGTTCACTATTAGAGACAAAGTCCATCCTCCTTTCTTTGTTAACAAAGAGTTTAATGAGGCGGTTGTACAGAACATCGGTGTGGTTCAGTTCCAGCCAGAGGTCCTCCTGTGAACGTGTTCGTTGAGTTGTAGATCCACTCGGGTCTCTCCAAAAGTTTTCAAAAGCACCGTACCTTGTAAGTGTCCTGTCGTGCTATGGTGTCGTGTTGCTGCCTTGGTTAGCCAACTCAGGTTAGCATAGCGCCAAACACCAAGACACTCAGTTGCAAATAAAACGCATTCCCAGCCATAAAATGTGCAACGCTTCTCTGACGCTGTCAGCCAGAAATACCGTTCGTACAAATCCTTTTCCTGGCTGGGTCAGGGCTGCTAGCTATGGGTTTGGCCGACCCTTTCTTACGATGTCAATTTTTTCTGGAAATGTCCTTCTTGAGAAACCAAAAAGTCTGAGACCAAAATGTCTGTAACATTGGCCATCGGCCCCCACCTTTGCTCATTCTGTATAAAGAAAGCTTGTTCACTTTCTTCTTGGTTCTTCCTCACTGAGACTGTACGCATTCTGTTGTGATGATTGAACCTTCTCTGCGCAGAGAATAAATACTTAAAAGACAACCTGGTTTTCGGTACTATTTATTTCAGCATTAAAAGACTCGCGCAAAGCGGGTATAGGAATATTTTCCACCACAGCACGTTAATGCTGAGCTGCACATTAATGCTGACGTACTTGTAGGCTACCGAGAATGCTCTGGCACGTCAAAGAATACGCCCAACATGTCAAACTAAAAATCTGATTGGTTGAAGACTGACAATTAACAATATCGTCCCCATTTACTGTAATCTGCAAAGTCTACCTAGCGGGCCTCTCTTCTTACCTAGAGAAATAGGGGTGAAATCTGATTGGATAAAAGCTCTACTTAAAGGCTGGAAGCAGAGCAACTGAGGAAGACAGTAGCTGTGCAATGAGAAAAAAAGATAATGGGAAAAATTATTATAATACATGTAGTGCAGGGGTCACTAATAGGCGGGCCGCGGTCCGGATCCGGACCCAGACGCTCTCCTATCCGGACCCGGACGTATAACTGATGGATAATTGAGAATTATACATTTTGGCGGAGCGCTTCTATTTTAACCTGCACAGCTTTTCTAGCCTTTACGGCACTCGGTCAGCAGTCCAGGAAATACACCGACCAATCACATGCATTGTAAATCATCTCACGTGACGCTACTCAGCCAATCGAATATGTGTATTCTGAAACGCATCGTGAGCCGAGTGAGATTTACACACAGACAGGAGAGAGATGGGGAGATAGAGAGCAGTGGGAGAAGTAAGTCGGAGAATCAGTTTCACATGGCGTGCTCTAAAAAGAGAGAAGTGGACCACGAAAACAGAGCTTTAACAAAGAATGGACGGACTCTTATTTGTTCATTCTTCCTGCTGGCGCTACTAAACCACTCTGTCTCATATGTTCAGATACCGTGGTCATTATTCAAAGCACCGATGTGAAACAGCACTACGAGGCCAAACATGCATCTTTAGAACAAACATACCCACTCCAATCTGAACTGAGGGCAAGATGTTGAGATGTGTAGAGATTGTTTATTATAAAGTTGACTGAGACCAGCCACACTTTCCTTTTTTCACCTTCATTTATTTTTCTAAAATCATGCACTTTCTTTTAATGCAAGTTTTTCAAAAAACTTTTTTTTTGTGTGTTTTTATGTTTTTAGTGTATAGCTTTTATATATGATGATTGTGTATTATGAAAAGCGCTATATAAATAAAATGTATTATTATTAAAAATAGTTTTTTGTGTATTTTATTTTTAGATGGAGCCCTTATTTTACCTATTTATGTATTTCTATGTATTATTTATAATCCATCCAGTTAAATGTGAAAACAGAATAATAATTGATGTGTACTTTCTATATTTGATTTGACAGTTGTTGACTACAGAGACGTTACTACTACTAGGCTTCTTGAATATATATATGGCACTAAATAGCACAAGTTAGATATTATTGTAATGTTCCGGACCTTTGCACGAGGAGATTTTCTCAATTAGGACCTTTTGGAGTTTTAATTGAATACCCCTGATGTAGTGTATTTGTGAAAAATTATTAAATTATAAAATAGCTATAATTTTGTGATTCTGTTTCGGCCTTGCTGGCCCTGATGGCCCACCACTGATATAAGGAAACCAGAAAAGGCCTCAGACACGCCCTTGATGAAGGCAAGACAGTCAAAAGTGTTGTGGTCAGAGTTGAAACAGGCTTGAAACCTCCAACCAGAGAGGGCAGTTACTTCTCAGCAAACATTAGTCAGACAGTGAAGTTGTGTACCTGGCCATTAGGGTCCGTGACATGCACAGAAAACTGTCAAAGTAAAAATCACTATGACATACATGTGTCAGTTCCTCCTTCTAAGGACTACTGGGTTTAGTCATGCGTTTGGTTGATGGATGGTTGTCAGCAGACATCATGGAGTCGTCCTCTCCTCGTCCAGTAAAGGTCGGCTTGGACCCAACATCAAAATCATTAAAAAAGAAATTCTGTTAAAAGCCATCTCACGGCCGTGCCGCTGTCCAGTGTCTCCTTGTGTCTCCCTCTGCCCTGCTACCTGCTCTCCTGTCTGTCTCTCTCATCCTGTCTGTCTCTGTGTATGGGCGTGGCTTCTCCATTCATTCTCCCGGCTCCTGAATATACAAGCAACATTATCCTTCCACTCACGTAATTTGTTGCGTAGTTTCGCTTGAATATCACCTTTGAACGACGATCTATTCGGACAAAATCGGAATGACCAAGTTTCAGTCGGCCCGCGGCAGCAGACAAAGCAACAGGAGGCCGAACAAAACTGCTTTGCCGCAGCCGCACCAGAGATCCTGCTCTCCGTGTTCCAAAAGACGTCCAAAAGAGTGAGTCCAGCAAACCTCAACATCTCTCCCATGCTCACCTCCATCATCACAAAAAAACAGGACGAGGCAATCCACGGACAGGGCATCACTATCGCCTCCAGTCTCCTGATCGACCCAACTACTCCGGTAACAATAGTTACATGGTCGCAGCATAACCGCGCCTTAATCAAGAAATTACAATCGGGCCGTAGCCATCCTCAAAGACGCTAAAAGATAAAGGAATTTATTTTCTTAGAACAGAAAACAAAGCAGTAGTTTCATATCAGCTCCTCGTATTCACCGCTACGTCTACACCAGGTCTCTTCCGGATGACGTCATCACGCACACCAAACTCCGCGACATCGGCGCACCTGTAAAGGGACTATTCACCCAAATCCTCGAGTGATGGGCCGAATACGTTTCTTTGAGTTGATACATGTTAACCAGGCAGCAACCTCCGGTTCTGAAAATGAAGCCATTGCGGAAGTGCCTTAAACTCGCATTACCTATACTGGCCATCAGGGCCAGCAGTTTCTAGATGACACTCAATTATACGACAGTAGTATAGTATATAGTATGCACAATCAACAGCTAATGCTATCATCTATCCTCGCTTGTTCAATCAGCGTCATGTTAACGCTCTGAGCATAATATACAACACTTCCTCGTAGCACGTCATTAGCAGATTACAACTTTAATCTCATAATTTCACCGGAGTGTTCCTGCTCATTCATCGGTCATACAGCTTCCCATGTTTCTAGTGACTGCTCCACGGTAGCGAGTGGGATGGGAACCCGGCACCGGGTTGCCTGCCACCCCAGTTTTCCATTCCAAGCAGTCACAGAAGGGAGGAAGTAGGAGGAGGGGGGGGTGGGGGTTGGAGGAGTGAAGAGAAAGTTTCGAAGAGTTTTTTAGGATTGGAAGCAGAGGTTAGGATTTTAGAGCGGAAGAAAGCAGCTTTAGCAGTAGATAGAGAGGAGGGAAAAGTGGAAAGAAGAGATTGGAAGTTAAGAAGATCGTCCGGGAGTTTGCCTTTTCTCCATTTACGCTCAGCCTCTCTTAGGCTCCGTCTATCAGTACGCACCAGTGGCGGGCCGTGCATTTTATACCTGGGCCTTCACTTGTAAAAATGAAGCTCAACACAGGTACACTAACTGCAGAGTGCAGATACATGAATATCCGCATGACGGGATGCGGCGGCATTAACGAACAATGCATATAGTCAAAATCAATTCAGCTAAAACACGCATTCCGCCACACACTCAAGAGCACGGGCCATTCAAATATTATTCATATCAGAGGGAACAATATTACCCATATCATGAAAACGACACGATAGACAAATGAACAGAGTAGTAACTCTCCTATCACTCCCTCCAGGAAATACACGACTCCATAGTTGTTGTTACTGACGGATTTATTCGTCTGTCAACACCGAGATGGAAAATGAGTCCACTTGAAAACACATGAATCTTCAAAAGATGATCACTTAAAAACTTAACTTTAACACTTTAACTTTAACACTTTGCGCGGAGTATATAGACCGCTGCCGCTTCGTGCGT
Organism: Leptoclinus maculatus; assembly: GCA_032191485.1. Classification (NCBI taxonomy): domain Eukaryota; kingdom Metazoa; phylum Chordata; class Actinopteri; order Perciformes; family Stichaeidae; genus Leptoclinus; species Leptoclinus maculatus. Next base: position 17,081,776 of record JAVDOI010000015.1, read on the forward strand.
CTTCTTGTTGCTGTGCACCGGCTAAATGTGTCCCCAGCGCAACATAGGACGTAACAATAGTTCCTATCACATATAAAACCAAACTAAAATCCATCTTCATGAAAACAAGTTGTACAAATAATAATATATAATATAAACTATAATGACATAAATAATATTCATGGCAGTTAAAACTACTGCAGTTAACTTACCAAAGCTGCTGTTCACTAAAAAGACAAAGTCCATCCTCCTTTCTTTGTTAATAAAGAGTTTAATCTCACGGTTGTTCAGTACATCCGTGCGTTTTAGTTCCAGTAAGAAGTCCTTCTCGATTCATGGACGCCAGTGAAGACAGTGGAGCCTCCTCAGTTGTATTTCTTGAATACGTTTTAATGCGTTTGAGGGCTGAAAATGTCTGTTCGACAGAGGCAGCAGATATTGGGATTGTCACCGCCCAACATGTCACGCTAGCCCACTGACCAATCACGTACTTGTAGGCCAGCTAGCAGGCTCTGATATGTCAAAGAATACGCCAAACATGTCAAACTAAAGATCTGATTGGTTGAACACTATGACAATCAACAATATCGTCCCCATTCACTTAAACTGCAAAAGGATTCACTTGTGAGTCTGCAGGCCTCGGGCCTCTCTTCTTACCTAGAGACACAGAGGTGAAATCTGATTTGATAAAAGCTCTACTTAAAACAAGCTGCACTGGAAGCAGAGCAACTGAGGAAGACAGTAGCTGTGCAATGAGAAAATAAGATAATGGGAAAACAAATTATAATACATGTAGTGTGTTTATGAAAAATTATTAAATTATAAAATAGCTATAACTTTGTGATTTTGTCTAGGCCAGCAGAGAAGGCCTTGAAGGCCCTGATGGCCCACCACTGGTACGCACTGAGTCCGACAGCCATGGGGCAGGTGGAGTTGGCCGTGCAGGCCTGGAGGTGAAGGGACAGAGGTTGTCCAAAGAAGAGGAAAGGCTGGAGAGGGCAGAGGTAACAGAAGAGGATCAGTGGGGCACAGGGAGCGGAGATGACTACGGGTAGAAGCCATGTGGGTAGGTGGAGGAAGTAAGGGGGGAGAGGAGAGGGAGTATGACATGAAATAGTGGTCAGAAAGCTGGAGGGAGTGACAGAGAGGTTAGCAGTAGAACAGTGTCTAGTAATGATAAGATCCAGCTGGTTGCCGGCCTTGTGGGTAGGAGGAGAAGAGGAGTGGTAAAGGTCAAAGGAGGAGAGGAAGGAAAGAAGAGGTTCTAACTTATCAGTCTGGATGTTGAATGCGCCGAGCAGGATGAGTGCGGAGCCATCGTCATGGAAGTGCGAGACTAATGTGTCAAGCTCCTCCAGGAACTCACCAAGGGGGCCTGGTTGGCGATACAACAATGGTGAGCTTGACTGGATAAGTGACAGTAACAGCATGAAATTCGAAAGAGGACGGGGAGAACTGTGGAACAGAGACAAGAGAGTATTTCCATTTTGGGGAAATTAGCAGGCCAGTACCACCACCTCGCCTCGCAGCTCTGGGAGTGTGAGAGAAAGAGTACACATCTAACAGAGCTGTGGGTGTGGTGGTGTTTTCTGGTGTGATCCAGGTCTAGAGCAAGAAAGTTGAGGGAGAGCAAGGATGCGTAGCCTGAGATGAAGTCCGCTTTCGGCACTGCCGACTGGCAATTCCAAAGCCCCTCTGCCACCACTGGCTCGCCATGAGCTGAGAGAGTAGGATAGATGAGATTAGTGGGGTCACGGCACCTAGGAGTGACCCAATGTCTACGTGGTAGTCAATATAAACAGATTACTGACCCGCAAGTACACACTCAAGAAGTCTTTGCTTGACGAACTCTGGCTTGAAAAAGTCGCCCTGTTGCCTTCGTTCGCCCTAGCCTTTGTTTGCCCGACGGTTGATGCTTCCAACCACCATTATCTGCCAGGAGTGCAAGCCACTCCCCTGGCACTTAACAGGGCAATTGACCAAGTGAAACTAGATCACACCTTACACAAACATAAACTGCAAAAGCATTAACACTGAAGCAGCCTAGGTACAGCTAATAGCAACTTGTAAAAGCAAGAACAATATACTTAGTCTATTCTAGCTGAGTCAAGTAGGTCAGTATCCCTCCAGAAGCCAAATACACTCTGCAACCACAGCAAGTTGCCATAGCCGGGACACCTGGCAGCGATGCCAGTCCCCCCCCCGGCGTTTACTTCCAGCGACGGCGTTTACTTTCAGCGACGGACCCACAAAATTGGTCCATACAACGATGCTGCTCCCTCTGCCGGTTTTTGGGGGTTTCCATGACAGAAGATGTTTTGCTGTAGATCGGCCCTTGGACCTCGCAAGCAAATGCCAAGTAGTTTTCCCTTCACTCTAGCCGCAGCCATTCCGTGGGGCCACGAATGGCCCAGCAAGTCCATCTCTTAACTCCTGACAACCTAGCAATCATTTACCTAATCATTAAAGGGCGCCGCGACACCCTCCTACTTACCAGTGCGTTCTCGATGCAGCTCATGTCTGGGCCACTGCAACGCCATTGCTTTCTCGTTTCTCATTCCAGAAGTTCAGAAGATCCGCCCTCTTGCAGACACCTGTCCAACATCGGTTTCGCCATATTCAACGCTGACGTTAAACTCATAAATCCTACCTCGACTGTGCCGATCATCGATCAGCAGAACTCCATCATCGATAACCTATCTCCCTTAACCTTTTTGTTCACAGGGTCAGCTTCGGAAGAGTTTCCACTACTTCCTCGACGCAACCAGTACATGATAACAGTCCCGTCGTTCAATCTCGTTCAATGACCCGTTTTCGTTACCTCGGCCCATTCCTTGATAGCCATAGACACTCAAACTTACCTATGTGGAATAGACTTCTCTAAACTCTTGTGCAGTAACCCGAGCCCGGCCTCCAGCACTCCCTACTATCTAACCTATACCATAACATCACCCTCACAGGTCTTCTGCGCAAAGAAAAATCCTCGCCGCTATTTGATTCAATAATCCTCACATTGCTCGAACCTTAGAAGTTACATTATTGCCCGTTTTTTCACCTGCCTCAGATGTTCAGAGTTCCCCGCCTTATACCATCACTTCGATTAATGATGTCCCCTTCTTTCGTAGAGCTTGGACAAATAGCTACCTCCACTACATTCGCCCACATCGTAATGACCTGTACTCGGGTCGATCTAGTCTCAAGGTTTTGGGGGTTCGCCATGCCCGGGTGCTACGGCGGATTCCCTATCGAAGCTTCCCCACAACTCATTCGACTAAGCGGACGAGCTACACGAAGCTCAAGCCTCGCATCTCAATCACATTTACCTTCAATAAATCTGTTAAACGCTTCTATTTGATGGTGTGGTCCTTGCTAGTGAAACCTCTCCTACCTCTACCTACCACTTGTCAGTGCTCTGCCAACTGAAAGGTTTATTTTGTCTTTAATCGGTAGTGGAATGGTTGTGATGTTAACAACCCAAAGGAAAATAAGCTCACTGAGCATGCTCAGAATCTTCTTCTCTGGTATTTGATGTATTGTTGACGTAGCCTTTATCACCATCTACAGGGCCGGCGAGTCGTTTTTACATTCTAGTGTGGACGGAGATATTTTGTCAAAAGGAGGTGGTTTGGACATAAATTCATATCCATTTAAAAGAAAAAAATCTGTAAATGTGAAGACAGAGCCTTAATTTGTTCTGGGGCTTTTTCTCCGTTTTACATTGTCCTATTTCCATTTATTTATTTATTAGAGTTTATTGAGACACTACTGACTTAAACACACAGATATTTTGTCTCCTTTACTTCCTTTGAAAGATGAGGAAAGATGTAGGCTATGGCAAGTTATTTACCACACAAATAGCACAAAGTTATTATTATAATTCAGCTATTTTGCTGAATCATATGGTTCCCTTGTGTCCCTGTAAAACAATATTTCAGTACCAGTCTGCAGCACAGGGGTGGTCAAGCACTCCCTTAAAATGATGATAAAGTCAAAGATATTTATATTTGTATTGGTTTGAGAGCAGCTTTATGAAGTTATTGAGCACTGACAGAAATAAGATTTGAAGGCTTTATTTTTCTAACAGGCCTTTGAAATATAGCCAGGACTTTACTAATTAGAATTAATCAAATAAAAAATATACTGTCTGTCACCGTCAGCAGCTTCAATTCAAAATGCTGTAAATATCAGTATGAACTTTCAGAAACCAACACAAGTCCAATACTGTATTAAATATGGCTTACCTTTGAGCAGAGTAATGTTGATCTGTGGTACTATCTGGTACTGTGGGTAGTGCTGGTACTGATGGGGACTCTCCTCTCCTGGCTCGCAGCATCTTCGACACTCCCTCACCTCCCTACTCCTTTACATACAGTACAACCAAACCAAGGCATGCAAGTCATACGGAAGCTTTTGTCTTTCTGATTTAAGTTCAAACTTGTATAACTCTTTTTAGTCTAATATTCTTCAAATCTTCTTCAGACCCCAGCACCTCCTGTTGATTTTAGAAAAAAGGAGGCGAAGACACCTCTGTCTTCATCAATGGAGCTGAGGTGGAGCAAGTGAACAGCTTTAAGTTCCTGGTAATCAGCATCACAAACAACCTGACATGCTTATCACACATCTCAATCCTGGTGAAGAAAGCTCATTAACTGCTGCATTTCTAAAGGAAAAATGTCCTTGTGACAAGTTCTTGTTAACTTTTATAGAGGACCAATAGAAAGCATCCTGAGTGCAAACATTACAAACTAGGATGGGATGTGTATGGCACAGGACGGGAGGGCTCAACAGCAGGTGATTAAAACCACCCACAACATCATTGGTACCATCTACTGAGCATCAGTGATATTGGTGAGAAGAAGAGCCTGAGAAGAGCTAAAATAATATTAAAAGACAAAACCCACCCAGACACAACCTGTTCACTGTGCTGCTGCCTGGCAAGCTATAGCAGAAGTATTTGGGCACTGTTGTACAACCAGACTACAGGATAGATAGATGGATGGATGGATGGATGGATGGATGGATGGATGGATGGATGGATGGATGGATGGATGGATGGATGGATGGATGGATGGATGGATGGATGGATGGATGGATGGATGGATGGATGGATGGATGGATAGATAGATGGATGGATGGATGGATAGATAGATGGATGGATAGATGGATAGACAGACAGACAGACAGACAGACAGACAGACAGACAGACAGACAGACAGACAGACAGATAGATAGATAGATAGATAGATAGATAGATAGATAGATAGATAGATAGATAGATAGATAGATTACGGCTAGAAAGGATCTGTCTTGTGTAAAACTCTTGCAAGAGTTTGTACAGTATGTATTCACGAAAGTTTGTTTTCATGTGTTTACGTTCGGCAAGCAGCCCTGCGGTCATTGAGTTATCCTGTATCCAAACCCTCTACACTACGCAGTTCTGTGTGACATGTTTACATGCAATTCAAATGCAGCTTGTCATTTGCTTTAGATTAAAGGGAAAGGGATTTTCAACCTTATGTTTACTTATCCGAGTTAGCTGTATAGTATCCGCCTGCAGTTGTTACTGATGTTCTTTGTGCCTCTGGGGCGCAGCTGTAAAATATGTAGTCCTTCCTCATCCCAGTGACGTACTTGGGGTGAGGAAGGACTACAGAGTGCTACTCTGTGCCAGTTTTGGTAGCTGTGGAGCGCAATGCCACTGAAAAAAATAACTCGCTTGTGAAAATGGCATCCCAAAATATGAGAGGATGTTATGATCGAGGATTTGTTTCTCTGTAATCATTACACAGTGTAGATTTTACAGTGTACGACTTGAATATTCAGCCACATTCAGTCGGAGAGAGGCCGCTCAAGGCTGCAGCTGCAGCGGGGGGGACATGGCTGACGGGGACCCTCCAGAACCTGAGCTGCAGCGAGAAAACACAGACTGGTGAAGCCTTTGCTCAAGTTGGCCAAACGGAATCATTCTGAGGTAATGAATGTCATTGTTTGTTGTTTTATTGCTGTCGCCAACGACAAAAAGTTTCATTTTGTTTCCGTCCAGGTTAAATTAAGTTTGTTTTATGGTGAGTTAACAAGGCAAGAAACCCTGTCTTAATGCGCTGTAAGAGAAAAACTTGAATTCAGAAAGTTCACGGTCGTATTTTTCTGTTTAGGTGTAATAATATAAGACGTATCATATCGCAGCTCGTGCCCAATGCATCCTGGTACATGTAGGCACAGCTGGCACGGCTCCGCAACAGAGATGAGCTATCTCGGTCAACATGGCGCTCACAGGGGAATTTATTCCTTCAGTGGATTACATTTACCTTCAGCACTGATAGGACATCCACATAAAAGGTGGTTATTTTTTGGTTAAGTTTTACTAATGTAATGACGTCATGAATCAAGAATTGTTTTTTTATTATCTTAAAGTTATAACAAGGAACTTCACCTCTTATTTTATGGCAGCAGGGTCTAACAATCTGCCCCATGCGCTCCATCCTTTCCTCCAGCTGGCCCAGCAGTACGGCCTGGGCCTCCAGCAGCCGGGTGACGGTGTTGGCTCCCAGCGGGCACAGCTCTGCTCCTGGGCGGAGAAGGAGACACTGCTGCTGGGCACTGAGCTCCTCCCTCCAGAGCTCCGAGTACAAAAATCAACTTACGACATAAATACAACTGTCTCCCTGCTCGCCTCGGAATGCCGATTCCTTCAGACTGTGTTTTTCACCGCGTCGCTCCGATTACAACGAGAATGTGACGTCATATTTACACAAGACGGATCCTCTCTAGCCATAACGAATACAGAGTGGTACCTTTCCTCAGGCTGTAAGACTCCTTAAACCCACCATTTTTGGGGTTTTCTTATGTAGCATCAAGTGACTACAACTGCACTTCATTATGCAACCCTGTGTTGTACATTTCAAGTCAATTTCAAGTCAAATCCAGTTGACTACTGTCAGACTCTAGTTTTTGCATAAATATGTCGGTTGTGTTCATTTTCTGTCGATTGAAGTGCAAATGTAGGCACCAGGCTGGATTGAAAGGTACCTGGCATCTTGATGGTGGTTCTTTGTGTCCATTTGGTCCCGACTGGGATCTGGATCTTTTCTCTGATCAGAGGGGGTCCGGTAGGGGTCCACTGGATAGGCCCAGAGGAGCAGCAGGGCCATCACACAGGTTGTGGTCATCTACAATACACAAGAACAGTGTTCCTTCATACACACACATATCATAGACAGATACCTAACACTGCTCTGTTTAATCAGAAATGTGAGTAAAGTTTAGGTATTTTAGTTTCAACTTTTAAAAAAAAATGTTAATGCTGAAATGATAGAGAATTCCCATTCATTTATGGTTTGTGGGGAAAAGCATTGCTCAATGTAAAGTGGTGGTTTAGATTATCTTTATGCAACAACAAGCTGAAGTGAGCGTTACCATTTAAAACTATTCTAAAAACGCATATTTTAATTTTAACTCAAGAGACATATAACCGGAGCAATGCCATGACACTCCCTGTCTGACTGCAGCAAACACACAGGACACAGCGTACAAAGGACCATGCATCAGAGACACTGCACACACAAATGATCACAAGGGTCAAAGTGTGAGGACACACACACAATCCCCGACTGCAATAACATGCCTGGTCAAAAGAAAGACAGATTTTACAAATACTATGGGGGAGATATGTACTTTTGATACTTTAATACATTTTATTGCAAATAGTGCTGTACTTTTTGGTCTGTAACAAGGAGCGTGTAAAATATTATCTCATGGTGGTACTGATACTTTTACAGAAGTTAGAGAATAGAGAAGCTTTACCACTTCTCTCTTTGTTCTTGTAAAAATGAAATGACTTGAAAGTTCAAAGAGTTTTTCGTCATGTGGTCTACCCACGCATGAATGTGGACAGTCAGTAGGTCCGTGTGTATAAAGCACAGATTAGAAACCGAGGTCACTCGAGGGAAAACATGGGATTCATTGAGGATTAAAGTTTCCACCATGAAGCCACAAGTCTTTGAACTTTACCTCTTAGGACATTTTCGACACACACATACACCATCTGTAATGTGTGGGTAAGATAACAGAAGAATCCATGACAGGTCAAACATTGTGGAATTTTAAGACAGCATGCCTGCCCAATGTTCTACCAACCCTAACCCACAGCAGTCTACTTTTATTCCATTCATTGGATCAGCATGCCAGTAGGCCAGTAGGCCGTCTTAGCCCTCGTGACCAACCTGTATGGAGTCTAGTGCAACAAACAAATGACAGAAGCAGTCATCCCACACACTTTCAACCACCCATGCGTTTGCAGTTCTTCCTACTTTACCACATCGTTTCTAGTTCCAGTAGGAGCTGGCTCAGATTGTGGTGGCCAATTACCAATGTCTGATGAGAAAGTGTTCGCTGGACCTTAGGATAAAAGCCTACTTACTCAGACATGTGTGTTGGGGCTCAACCAAACGTGTTGGGTTCACTTCTCTGCCTCTGAAGGAGAGCAGCAGTGCAGGGATAGCATTTCAGACTGGTTTTCGGTCTAGACTCTCTGTCTTTCAGCACGAAAGCTGCAGAACAAGGCTGACAGAGCATCACAGAGAACATAACAACTGTCAGCTCAAGTCTCTGTGTCGTAACTTCAGGCAGTCAAGAACTGCAAATTATTTGCAACCAGATGTTAGAAATAAATATGTAACAGGTTACTGTTACCACCGTGGGCTCTCCCAGCACAATGACACTAGTACACCCAATGGTACTGCTTAACGTTCTTTATTGTCACACAGTTTCAGGCTGGTCTCGGCCGTGCGCTCTCCTGCAATGCCTCCGAGCGCACCCGCCGTGTACGACTCTCTCTGGATGATCTGTCGTCCTCCCTGTCGCTTCTCCAGCCGGTGTCTCCTGCTTGCATTTCCCTCTCGCGTCTCCGTCACTACTAGTGTTTATATGGGAGAGGAGACACAATTAAAGATTGGCTTCAGCTGCGGCTAATTAAGCCTCTACACGGCACCGTTCCCTGAACCACTCCCCCCCACTCTGTCCCCTCTGCAGCAGCGCCCAACCACGCCCAGCCACCACAAAATACCACCAATCAATGTAGTTCTTTAGCGGTTGCAAAGCAACAAAGTGGAAAGCATGCAAAGATTGGGGTGATTATTATAAAATGGGATCTGAGTAATAAATCAGATATGAGCACTAAAGCTTGCATTGTGAACGTAGCCATTGTTTCTCTCCCCAGCATCCTTCTGTTTTTTTGTGGATTCATTAAATGACAGTTTAGCATACTCCTGACCGTTCTCATCCAGGCGGATGATCAGATCTGAAAACAGCTGTAATGCAGTCACAGCTGTGTGTTTGTAGAGCATTTTACAACGGGTACGAACTTGGTTCAGCCAATCATGATCAAGGACTGGAACTTTTCCTTTTATAAGATAAAAAAAAACATATCTGTGGGTCCAGAAAATCCGTCTCCTATTCATTGTCTGTGGAACAGCTCCAGTCTTTACACTTGATGATACCACCAGTTACTCTGGTCACAAATATTGATTGAACTTTCCTAAGCCATGGAAATAACATATTAGACTTTAATTTAGGCGGTGTTCCCTTTAAGAAGATACCCTAACCTTGATCTTGATCTAAATGCATGTCCTTGGGCTCTGGCGATCTCAAAAGTATCACTAAATGAATGGCCATCCCTAACTTAGTTGGAAAGGACACCTTAAATGGCTGTCTACACTGTTTGGTTCCAAACACTATTAGACCTAGGGAACTTGTGGCCATGACTTCCCTCCACATCTAAAAAATAAACTTTTTGGTACTTTATGCAAGTATGTTAGAAATTACCTGCTTTCCTTATAAAATGCAAAAATTGTTGTGGCTATCCCCTCAACTAGTAGATGTGTAACAATTCTCCAAATTGACGGTTTGGTTCAGATCTCCATTTTTGAGCCATGGTTCGGTTCATAGCTCGTAACGTAATGAGAACTCAACAGAACTCAACTCATCCTTTGAGGACCACTAATGTCTCTACCAAATGTAGTGTCAATCCACCCAGCAGATGCTGACACATTTCATTCGATAGATTAGGAAAAAATCCAAAAAAGGGAGGACATGAACAGCCTTTTCAGGAGATAGATATGCCCCAAAGCAGCCGGATTAGACTCCATCTCTCCTTTCAACCTGAGGCACTGTGCTGCTGACTAGCAGTCTCCTGTGTTCACAGACTTCTTCAGCACCTCACTGGAGACATGCTATGTGCCAGCCTGTTTCAAGACCTCCACCATCATTCAATTCAATTACATTTATTTTAGGTAGCTCAAAATCACAAATCACAAATTTGCCTCAGAGGGCTTTACAATCTGTACACATGCGACATCCTCTGTCCCAGGACCCTCACATCAGAACAGGAAGAACTCCCCCAAAAAAAACCTTTAACGGGGAGAAAAGAGGAAGAGACCTGTGGGAGAGCAACAGAGGAGGGATCCCTCTATCAGGATGGACAGAAGTGCAATAGACAACATAACAGAGTTACAACACATTCAATGCATATTACAGAACCACGGCAGGAGGCAAGACCAGGTCCAGGTATAAGATCCATGGAAACCTGCGAGGCGAGAAAGCACAGAGACTCCGGTGAAGAAGCAAAGTCAGTAATGTGCGTTAATGATATCGGTAATAAAAATAGTATTGTGAGTAATAATGAAAATGATATTAGATAGATTAGATATCATCCCATCCCTAAAGAATCCAGAACCACAGGTCGCCCCTGACCTCTGAGATAATGAAATGATTTGAGCACATTGTACTGTCCTACCTCAAAACCATCATCGACCTCCTCTTGGACCCCCTGCAGTTCGCCTACAGAGCCAACATGGCCCTCCACTTCATCCTCCAGCACCTGGACTCTTCAGGAACCTACGCTAGGATACTGTTGGTAATTTAGCTCCACCTTTAACACCATCATCCCAGCTATGCTGCAGGACAAGCTCTCCCTACTGCAGTGCCAGGTGTGAGTGTACCTGACTCAATGCAGGTGGATCACAGACAGGAGGCAGCACATACAGCTGGGGAATCACATCTCAGACTCATTGACCATCAGCACCAGTCCCCCTCAAGGCTGCATCCTTTCCCCTCTACTCTTCTACCTGTACACAAAAAGCTGCACCTCCAATCATCAGTCTGTTAATCCCTCAGAGTTTGATGATGACACCACATGTCACAATCTCCCAAGCTTCTGAAGACAGTGGAGATCATTGGGAATTTCAGAAGGAGCCCAGCTCTTCCCACCCTCAACACCCTATGCGACTCCCCTGTATGCACTTCCTGAGCACCATCATCACCCAGGACCTCATGAGGGCACAGCAGAGGATGGTCTTCCTGCAATAGCTGCAACATCAACTTTCTTCATTCAGCTAAATGATCACATACAAACCCACGATATTTCTCTGTAAACCACTACATAAACTTTAGTTTCACCCAAATGTAGCTCAAATTACAAATGTGGGCCACATTTGGGCATGAGGGAATTTAATCTACTGTTCACATAACTAGTTATTTGTTTTGTTAAATATAAATGTGTTCCTTTGCTGTAAATAAGTTGTTTGTAGGGAACTTAGTGAACATGCTGGGTATTCGGAGCTTAAAATAGTTTTTTGTCACTTTTGTCCTGTAATGCCATCGGCCTTTGGGTGGGAGCTAGAGTAGGAGCATGTGTTACACACAACCCACAAGCAGGAGCTAAAAGGAGAAGATGAGAGATGTAGTGATTCAAGATAACATGGGATCTATCGCCATGTGCAGTGTGCTGTGTGTGTGTAGATGTTGTATGCTGATACATTTACAGGCACTAGATGGCAGTATAAGTATGTTGTACCATACAGATGTGACATAATTAAGGAGCATCTTGAGAGTTAACACAGTCCTGTCTCATCACTACATTGTATCAGGAGTAAATCCATTAAAATAACTTACCTGGAATAGCTTTTACCCGCCAGATGAAGAGTTAAAGCTGGCGGTAAATGTCAATGAGCACAAGAAAGTTTTGAGTTGTACCTGCTCACAGAGGGAGATTGCCCTTTTCCTGATGTATACAACACAGAAGACAAAAAGATGTGTTTCCTGCAGTGCTGAATAACTTTGGGAGTTTACACTCCAAGAAAGAAAATTGAATATATGAGGTTTTAATGTGTGATGTTTTAAGAAATCAAAAAGGGCAATAGAGCAATACAATGCTCCTGTTAAAAAAAAGACTGAATTGATATTGGAAAACGCATTACACCTCAGAGGTAAATAATGTCCTATTTACTCCACTACATCTCAGAGGTAAATATTGTTCTATTTACTCCACTACATCTCAGAGGTAAATCATGTTCTATTTACTCCACTACATCTCAGAGTAAATAATGTTCTATTTACTCCACTACATCTCAGAGGTAAATATTGTTATATTTACTCCACTACATCTCAGAGGTAATGATTGTAGTATTTACTCCACTACATCTCAGAGTAAATAATGTTCTATTTATTCCACTACATCTCAGAGGTAAATAATGTTCTATTTACTCCACTACATCTCAGAGGTAATGATTGTAGTATTTACTCCACTACATCTCAGAGTAAATAATGTTCTATTTATTCCACTACATCTCAGAGGTAAATAATGTTCTATTTATTCCACTACATCTCAGAGGTAAATCATGTTATATTTACTCCACTACATCTCAGAGTAAATAATGTTCTATTTACTCCACTACATCTCAGAGGTAAATGAAGTTCTATTTACTCCACTACATCTCAGAGGTAAATATTGTTCTATTTACTCCACTACATCTCAGAGGTAAATATTGTTCTATTTATTCCACTAAATCTCAGAGGTAAATATTGTTCTATTTACGCCACTACATCTCAGAGGTAGATATTGTTCTATTTATTCCACTACATCTCAGAGGTAAATATTGTTCTATTTATTCCACTACATCTCAGAGTAAATAATGTTCTATTTATTCCACTACATCTCAGAGGTAAATATTGTTCTATTTATTCCACTACATCTCAGAGGTAAATATTGTTCTATTTATTCCACTACACCTCAGAGGTAAATATTGTTCTATTTACTCCACTACATCTCAGAGGTAAATATTGTTCTATTTATTCCACTACATCTCAGAGGTAAATATTGTTCTATTTATTCCACTACATCTCAGAGGTAAATATTGTTCTATTTATTCCACTACATCTCAGAGTAAATAATGTTCTATTTACTCCACTTCATCTCAGAGGTAATGATTGTAGTATTTACTCCACTACATCTCAGAGGTAGATAATGTTCTATTTACTCCACTACATCTCAGAGGTAGATATTGTTCTATTTATTCCACTACATCTGAGAGGTAATTATTGTAGTATTTACTCCACTACATATCAGAGGTAAATATTGTTCTATTTACTCCACTACATCTCAGAGGTAGATATTGTTCTATTTATTCCACTACATCTCAGAGGTAAATATTGTTCTATTTACTCCACTACATCTCAGAGGTAAATATTGTTCTATTTATTCCACTACATCTCAGAGGTAAATAATGTTCTATTTACTCCACTACATCTCAGAGGTAAATAATGTTCTATTTACTCCACTACATCTCAGAGGTAATGATTGTAGTATTTACTCCACTACATCTCAGAGGTAAATAATGTTCTATTTATTCCACTACATCTCAGAGGTAAATATTGTTCTATTTACTCCACTACATCTCAGAGGTAATGATTGTAGTATTTACTCCACTACATCTCAGAGGTAAATATTGTTCTATTTACTCCACTACATCTCAGAGGAAGATATTGTTCTATTTATTCCACTACATCTCAGAGGTAAATATTGTTATATTTACTCCACTACATCTCAGAGGTAAATATTGTTCTATTTATTCCACTACATCTCAGAGGTAATGATTGTAGTATTTACTCCACTACATCTCAGAGTAAATAATGTTCTATTTATTCCACTACATCTCAGAGGTAAATAATGTTCTATTTACTCCACTACATCTCAGAGGTAATGATTGTAGTATTTACTCAACTACATCTCAGAGGTAATGATTGTAGTATTTACTCCACTACATCTCAGAGGTAGATAATGTACTATTCACTCCACTACATCTCAGAGGTAATGATTGTAGTATTTACTCCACTACATCTCAGAGTAAATAATGTTCTATTTATTCCACTACATCTCAGAGGTAAATAATGTTCTATTTACTCCACTAGATCTCAGAGTAAATAATGTTCTATTTACTCCACTACATCTCAGAGTAAATAATGTTCTATTTACTCCACTACATCTCAGAGGTAAATATTGTTCTATTTATTCCACTACATCTCAGAGGTAAATAATGTTCTATTTACTCCACTACATCTCAGAGGTAAATATTGTTCTATTTACTCCACTACATCTCAGAGGTAAATAATGTTCTATTTACTCCACTACATCTCAGAGGTAAATATTGTTCTATTTACTCCACTACATCTCAGAGTAAATAATGTTCTATTTATTCCACTACATCTCAGAGGTAAATATTGTTCTATTTACTCCACTACATCTCAGAGGTAATGATTGTAGTATTTACTCCACTACATCTCAGAGGTAGATAATGTACTATTTACTCCACTACATCTCAGAGGTAATGATTGTAGTATTTACTCCATTACATCTCAGAGGTAAATATTGTTCTATTTACTCCACTACATCTCAGAGGTAGATATTGTTCTATTTATTCCACTACATCTCAGAGGTAAATATTGTTCTATTTACTCCACTACATCTCAGAGGTAAATATTGTTCTATTTATTCCACTACATCTCAGAGGTAAATAATGTTCTATTTACTCCACTACATCTCAGAGGTAAATATTGTTCTATTTATTCCACTACATCTCAGAGGTAATGATTGTTTTATTTACTCCACTACATCTCAGAGTAAATAATGTTCTATTTATTCCACTACATCTCAGAGGTAAATATTGTTATATTTACTCCACTACATCTCAGAGGTAATGCTTGTAGTATTTACTCAACTACATCTCAGAGGTAATGATTGTAGTATTTACTCCACTACATCTCAGAGGTAGATAATGTACTATTTACTCCACTACATCTCAGAGTAAATAATGTTCTATTTATTCCACTACATCTCAGAGGTAAATAATGTTCTATTTACTCCACTACATCTCAGAGTAAATAATGTTCTATTTACTCCACTACATCTCAGAGTAAATAATGTTCTATTTACTCCACTACATCTCAGAGGTAAATATTGTTCTATTTACTCCACTACATCTCAGAGGTAAATATTGTTCTATTTATTCCACTACATCTCAGAGGTAAATAATGTTCTATTTACTCCACTACATCTCAGAGGTAAATATTGTTCTATTTATTCCACTACATCTCAGAGGTAATGATTGTAGTATTTACTCCACTACATCTCAGAGTAAATAATGTTCTATTTATTCCACTACATCTCAGAGGTAAATATTGTTCTATTTACTCCACTACATCTCAGAGGTAATGATTGTAGTATTTACTCCACTACATCTCAGAGGTAATGATTGTAGTATTTACTCCACTACATCTCAGAGGTAGATAATGTACTATTTACTCCACTACATCTCAGAGGTAATGATTGTAGTATTTACTCCACTACATCTCAGAGTAAATAATGTTCTATTCACTCCACTACATCTCAGAGGTAAATCATGTTCTATTTACTCCACTACATCTCAGAGTTAATAATGTTCTATTTACTCCACTACATATCAGAGTAAATAATGTTCTATTTACTCCACTACATCTCAGAGTAAATAATGTTCTATTTACTCCACTACATCTCAGAGGTAAATATTGTTCTATTTACTCCACTACATCTCAGAGGTAATGATTGTAGTATTTACTCCACTACATCTCAGAGGTAAATATTGTTCTATTTATTCCACTACATCTCAGAGGTAAATATTGTTCTATTTATTCCACTACATCTCAGAGGTAAATAATGTTCTATTTATTCCACTACATCTCAGAGGTAAATAATGTTCTATTTACTCCACTACATCTCAGAGGTAAATAATGTTCTATTTATTCCACTACATCTCAGAGGTAAATAATGTTCTATTTACTCCACTACATCTCAGAGGTAAATATTGTTCTATTTATTCCACTACATCTCAGAGGTAAATAATGTTCTATTTATTCCACTACATCTCAGAGGTAAATATTGTTCTATTTATTCCACTACATCTCAGAGGTAATGATTGTAGTATTTACTCCACTACATCTCAGAGGTAAATAATGTTCTGTTCATTCCACTACATCTCAGAGGTAAATATTGTTCTATTTACTCCACTACATCTCAGAGGTAATGATTGTAGTATTTACTCCACTACATCTCAGAGGTAATGATTGTAGTATTTACTCCACTCCATCTCAGAGGTAGATAATGTACTATTTACTCCACTACATCTCAGAGGTAATGATTGTAGTATTTACTCCACTACATCTCAGAGTAAATAATGTTGTATTTATTCCACTACATCTCAGAGGTAAATATTGTACTTTGTACTCCACTACATCATCAAAGAACCACCATGTGAGTAACTTTTTTTGTAGTAACGACAAGATCATCCACTTTTTAAGTAGCCTGGAAAGTCAATCTGATCATGGTGTAATATCTGTGTTAATTCAATGATATCGGGGTTGAGTGTCTGCAAAAAGTTACAATTCAAACTGCCATTAATTAATTCCTACCATTAATGTTCCAATGCTTTTGTTGTCTTTGGAGAGTTGAAAGTTTGCGTCTCGAATCATTTCTTTGCCTAAACAAACCTAGAGCAGATTTCTTTTTCAGGTGGTCTTTAGCTGGTGGTAAAGGTAACATAGAGCTAAGAAAATCAATTCAAGGGAAGACATTCCCTTTAATAACTAATGTCAGAGTAAAATGATCAGGGAGTCATTTTCCATCTTTGTAAATCATATTCCACCTCTGTCATAAGTGTCTTGCAGTGGTTTGGGTGTTGATTAAAACCCCAAGTATTTGTTCTGAACCACAGCCATGTTGGTTATGTAAGTCAGCTGTCTTGCAGATGCAGTGTGTGTGTGTAAGGCAGATTTACTCAGTTCATAACCCCAGATCTGACTAAAATGATTGAAAATGTTTAGAGGGTGGGGAAGAGACTGAGGGACATCACAGAATCAATCCACAGCATCCAGAGAAATGTAGTGCGTGGTGTTGTGCATGGGTAAAAGCTTCTTGACTGACTGATTGTCCAACAGCCTGGGCCAGAGGTTTAAGAGAGAGCAAATAACAGAGGGGAGAGAGGGACAGATCTATAAGAAGCCGGCGATTGTTTAGATGATTGCTGCCAACTCCATCACATCAGGGTTTGAACAAACAACTTAAATCACTGCAGTGAAATGACAAAAAACCCATGCGGCGTAATACCAGCCAGTAAAAATGCCATTCAAGGCGATCAATTGCCTTCTCTGCGTCAGGAGAAAGACAGTTTTGAAGAGTAATAGAGAACTCAATGATATGGAGAAGCTGGCATACTACGTTGTCTGAGCCAAGGTGGTTTTGGATGAAACCTGTTTGATCTTAATGATTTTAAAACAAAAAAGAGAGAAGCCGATAGAAGGGTCTACAATGTGTGTTTGAAGGATCTATCCAGGATGAAAATAGGTTAAAAAGATTAACTAGCAAGCTAAATTGTAAAAGGTGACCACATCACCTGGCCATCGAGACAGAAGACAATGAAATCAATGGAACAACAGTGTTCCTGTAAAGCTGGGTAGGTCGTTATTCACTGTTACAATCATTAGAAAAACTAAAGCAGCATGTGTATAAATTCCCTGATGATGAAAAACATCAGAGTAACGTGAAGAGGAATTGCTGGAATACCAAATATATACCTGGAACAGAGCCGCAACTAGACTACAGGTCACATGATGTACGAGGGTTCTGTAATTTATTTGTGAACCATATTTAAAGGTTTTCTGAATCTGCTCTTTTGATTTACAGAATGTCGCAGTGGTCAAGCAATACACACAATCACACAAGGCCCTTCAGCAGGGCAGGGATTTCACCGATCACTCAAAGCGCTGTAACACTAAATGTCATCATTCACCCACTCACACCCATTCATACATGCAAGGTGCCACCTGCCCATCAGGACTCTAACGAACATTCATACAGCATTCACACACCGTAGGCACAGCTACGGGAGCAATTAAGTGTCTTGTTCAAGGACACACGGACATGGACTAGTGGAGCCGGGGATCGAACCACCGATCCTCTGATCCTCCGATCCACATTTCACCAGCATTTTTTGTTGAGATTCTGAATTCTTATTGGGCAACATGAAGTGAAACTGATGTACTGTATGTAAAATATACAAACTCTGGGACCAGATGTTGCACCCTACTGGCAGGTAGAACGGAGCTGTATCTTGCTGGAGACCTTCTCATGAAAAGGAAGAGAATCATTGTATCTCAGGTACTCAGTGGGGAGATAATGTATAAACTCCATGAAGGTCATCAAGGGATCTCCAAATGCCGTGTCAGAGCCAAGGAATCAGTATGGTGTCCAGGTATACCTGCCCAGATTCCAGACACAGTAGAAGAATGTGAAATATGCCAGAAACACAACACAGAGAGCCACTGATCCAGACTGATCCAGACCAAATTGGCCCAGGCAAAAAGGTGAAGATATGTTTGGTCAAAAAAGACACAAGTTTATTGACTATATTCCGAGGTACATCAAGCAGAGCTCAGGGTCACATCAGCTGAGGGTATAATTCCAGAAGTGAAAGAATAGTTTTCATCAGAGACATTCAAAGTATTGGCAAACAAGAGCGGCACCACACACACACACACACACACACCTCTTTCATCACCATCACTGAGGTGTGCTTAAGTAAGACTCCAGTGGAGTTGCTCAGTGGGCAGCAGGTCACACTGTGGTTGTATGGTGCGAATGTGAATATGTGTGAATGTGTGCAACTATGATCAGGATGTTCCTGAAAAGAGAAGCTTCCTCTCAGTGAATAAAAGAAAAGTTTATAATGCTGCACACTACAACTCCCCCCACTGTTCTATCTACTACCAGAGCTCACCTTAGGACAGGGCCCGCTATAGATGACCTGTATTAGGACTAGGACACAGGGAATCATCATGAGCAACCACCAGTCACTAGATCAGGCAGAGTTTCAAGGGCTCCTGAGAGACTCGA
This sequence comes from Leptoclinus maculatus, assembly GCA_032191485.1. NCBI lineage: Eukaryota > Metazoa > Chordata > Actinopteri > Perciformes > Stichaeidae > Leptoclinus > Leptoclinus maculatus. Next base: position 17,101,010 of record JAVDOI010000015.1, read on the forward strand.
TCCATCTCAGTAAAAAGTGATTGTCAGCATAAGCATAACAACTTGTCAAAGAGATATACAATGTGTGTGTTGAAAGAGTACCTATGCAATGTAGGGGACTTCCAGATATGGCATTAAATGGTTGTCACTCACCTAAATCCATGGTGTCCCGCCTCCTTCAATATACACAAAAATCATGATTTGTTCCTTAATTATGTTGAACATTTGTAGCAATAAAGCAACAGAGCGGATGCATGTGTCCAAACAAAGCAAATGCAGGCATTACACCTCATCACAGTGTGTCGATGCATAGCTTGTTACACCCCGTGTCTGCTGTTTATTTCTTTTTATTCATGAACATTGAGGTCATTGTTCAAATTTAAAAAGTGAAAATGTAATGTCAAAATGTCATTATTATCAACAACAGCCTTTGCTTAACACTTGCTTTTAAATTAATTTGAATGAATTAATCTATGAATATGATTTTAAAGAAAATGTTAACGTGTAAGGAACAGTTGAGAGCTGATGTTCAGAATTCAGTTCTACTAATTCCTCTTTAAAAACTGCTCAGTGCCTCAACAAAAAGTGATTGTGAAGAACGGAGACAGGTTGCTGTTTATTTTGGTCCTGTTGTCTCCCAAAGCTATCAGTGGAAGAACAGGGCATTCAGGGTCTGACATCTGGGAGTGATTTGCCCTGCGTGTTTGGATGTGGACATTTATGATAGTGAAAGTGGAATGTGTTTTCTTTGTGCGCGTGTGTGTGTGTGTGTGTGTGTGTGTGTGTGTGTGTGTGTGTGTGTGTGTGTGTGTGTGTGTGTGTCGACCAGCTGTATGTCAGAGCACAATAACAGAGCAAGAATAACCTGATGCCAGCCTGGATCTTGTTTGATTAGATATTTTAACGTAATCACACTACAAACCACTAGTGTTTCAATTTAATAGAAAGTTCTTTGCAAAGTAGAGGAATCTTACTTTTGTTGTTATAGTCTCCAGTAGTTCTCCTCTGAAAAGTGTCTGTCTTCCCCCTTAGTTTGTGTCTTTCTTAGGTTGTTGTCCCGTCCTCAGGTCATTCGTTATCTCCTCCCACACAGAACAGTGTCAGCCATAAAGTCTTGCTCCTCCAAACAAGTGGAGGAGTATAATAGAGGGAGAGGAAAAAGGGAGAAAAGCTTAATGCTGAGGAGGAGGAGCTCCAAGCACAACTCTAACCCACAGGGGAAAAAATAAAAACACAGAAGAGAAGAAACATGAGTCCTGTGTGTGGGAAAACCAAATAGAACCAAAAGAAAGAAGCATAGCGTGACACATCCTGTGTCCCTTTCTCTGGTAACATTAAACAGCTGCTTTGAAACTAATAAGAACATTTGTCCTCGGTTTGTTTGGCCAACAAGTTAAAATGTCTCTCCCACCGATGCCCTTGGCTTGCCAAAGCATTTCACAGAGTACCTAAATAACATGAACAGAAATAATAATGGGGCCTCTATTTTAGAGCAGAGTGACATTTTAATGTTCAGGTGTGGCTATGAGCCAATGACTCGGGATACTGACAAAACTAAATCTGCCAATCCATTGACCATAGCATGTCAATGTTGCATGTTGCCACAGCACAGGGCTGCTACTCAGTCAAGCTGTCGGAGCTACTTTACCATGGAGCCCACACTGTCACTAACTGCACTCCCTTCACAAATATTATCCAAATTATGGAAATAACCAAAAAGCAATTTCAGAGAGGAGCAGTCGGGCGGGTCTACAATATGTGTTTGAAGGATCTATTCAGGATGAAAACAGGTTAAAAAGATGAAGATAGAAGATAAAGTGTAAAAGTGAACCACCACATCACCTGGAGATGGAGACAGAAGAACTATTGCATTTTAACCATATCAATCTGGTCCCTCCTCACATGTTCACTTGGTTCAGTCACTTATTGCTCCACACCACTTCATCTTTAACATCACTCTGAGAGTGTGTGAACCTTAAAAGCTCAAATTAATATTGCATCAGTATGATAAATTAATATTGCATCAGTATGATGCAATATTTATTGAGCCCTATTTAGTTATATTGCATATCATATTTTTCTATACATCTCTTGTTATGGCAACAGCAGCACTGTTTCCCTGATGATGATTTTTTTTTATGTGAAGATACTGGACATATTGCCCCAAAACATTTTATTTTGGTTTTGTCGTATACATGTCGTACTGATGCAAATTTAAAAAATGCACATGTACTGTTTTTGTTTTGTTTTGTTTGTCATGTTTTACTTCTGTGGGGAATGGGCTACAACTGCATTTAGTTGTGCAACCCTGTGTTGCATAATGACAAAACAATCCTTTGATTATACCCTAAACCTATACATACCAGTGGATGTTGTTGTTGTTGCCAAAATCTTATTGGACAATGTTTCACTCATACACATCTATATTTATATATTGCGTAAATATTGTAAATTAATAGCGATTTAGTATATTAGATTTGTAAGTAAGCTTAGTCCCAAGCATCCCCAAGAACTGAAGAGTAGCATCTTATTTGAATACATTCTGTATACTGTATGTTCATACATTTACTACCATATTCACAACAATGTCATGAGTTATCTGTAGTTCTCGGTGACACTGAGGCCATGTCTACACTACTACATTTCCATTTGAAAACACAGATCTTTTGCTACGTTTACACTGAGCGTCCACACTACGCCGGAGTTTTCGAGCAGTGTATCTTGAAAAGCTCTTCAGCCGATTTCCTACAGGACCATCACTAATTCACTGCACTATTTCCAAACATCCACTAGATGTCCCCCTTACTTTGAACTCAAACAGCTAAAGACATCATTGAGGTGTAATGTTTTTCTGGTCATGATCAGAATCATAATCATAAACATAGCATCAGCTGTTTCTCATCAGTGGATATTAGTTTTAGATTTTAAATTCTTGAATGATAAGCTTCATCTGTTAAATCTTTTCCTGTTGTCTTCATCTATAATTCAGTGTGGCTTTGAAGCACAAAGGCAGTAAAACTATAATCCTGTGGGACTATTCTTCTTATTCTCCATCTTCCGTACAAAAGTTTGACGCGCTTTTCCTCACACAGCGTTGCAAACACTTGTGCAAAAAATACATCAAAACGTACGGCCTGATCAGAATCTAAATTTCTCCAATCACTTGAATGGGGTTTCGACGTGAGGAGAGCTAAAAAAAAAAGTAACTTTGGGCCCATATTGACTAGCCATACTTAACATAGAAAAATTATTTTAATTAAGTTAAGTTTAAAACATAGACAAAACGGCTGGACTCAGATTAAGTTTCAGGAAAATTTTGGGTCTGTTTCAGATTTTATAATGGGTGTGTATTGCACGGAATGTTCAGCGCTAGAGTGATGACATCACGGTCACAGTGGAGCAGAGCATGAAAAGTATTCTGTGATTTTTCCAAACAAATTGCCCCAGAGTCCCACAATTTTTCCTCTTTATACACCATTTGTGGTCAAAAAGATTGGACATTTTGTCCTCCTTTTTGCTCTGTAAGGGGTCTTCCAAAGTTATCAACATTTTCACAGTAGTACAAAGAGTACCCCCCTCCCCCCAAAGTAGTACATATCAACATTTTTATCACATTACATGACAGTGGTCTAGATTTTAGGAGTCCCAACTATACACACAAACACAATAATATGTATATAGAAGATAAGTATCCAACATTATTTATTTATTTTTTTGCCATGGCCAGGTTTCACAGACAAAGAGGTTTCGAAGGGGATAACAAACCCCCGGGCGCTCCATCCCGCTACAGCCGAGGCCAGAGCGGGGGAGGAGACATTGAACCCCCCGTGCTCCCTCCGGAGGAGGGAGGAGAGTTGGGTACCCGGAGGCGCACGGCGGACGGCCAGGACGAGGCCGCCGCACCGCACTAAGTTATATGGTTCCGAAGGGGTGGGCAGTCATCGTTGGTGCCGGACCCGTCGTTCCTCGGAACAGGCCGGCGGGGCAACAACTTGTATTGACGGGGGTAGAGGCGAGGCTACGCAGTCCGACCGACCAGGCCCAGACTAGAGGGGTTTGAACACGGGCATGTTGGGATATGGTGTTGGCGCTAAAACGCGGCGCTGTTCGCTTGAGCCCGAGATCTTCAATTCTAAAAAAAAAATTCAAGTTCCGTTCACCGAAAAATATCGTCATTTTACGAAACTTTAAAGTCGTACAAGACTGACACCCCCCCTCCCCCCCCGTTGTACGCTTTGTACGACCGTGAAAATGTTGAAAACTCTGGACGGCCCCTAACACCACAAACATAAAAACCACATCAGCGTGTTCGGCAGAGTCTTATCTCTCTCATGGTGCCCATATGTTGTTGATTGGACTCATGGTTTTGGTTTGACACACACGCACCCAAGCACACAGGTGTTTGACACACACGTGCACCTTGGCGGTATTCAGTCAATTCATTCACATCATGATTCTGTCTCCTCTCCCCCTCTCTCACCCACCCAGTCCCACCCTTTCAAAATAAAAGCCCCACAGAGTGAATTCTAACTGGAATGCTTTTGATGAAGCCTGACATTTTATAACCTCTGTGTATGTGTGTCAAACATTATGATTCTGTCTCCTCTCGCCCTCTCTCACCCACCCAGTCCCACCCTTTCAAAAATAAAAGTCCCATAGAGTAACTGTATCTTAACATGAAGCTCAGAATGAGGTTCATATTAAGAAATGTTGAGTTCAAGTCTTTCCATCACAAATACAGAAATGTATTTTCCAAAGGTATATATCTCTAATACAGATGTATATCTCATTTCAAAAGGTATGTAATTTGCCCCAATCACCGTGGTAAACAGTGACACACGCATGCGTTGTCAACTATGTGTTTCTATGAAGCAATAGCTGCTCTCAAGTTCAAGGCTGTCCATCACAAATACAAGATTCAATCCAAGAGTATGAATCTAAAATGCAGAAAAGAGAGAAGCTATATCTCAATTGAACCTCAATGATACTACTGGTAATATTGGCGTGTATATATATTGCGACGTCTTCAGGCAGTAGCAGCCACACTGTCAAAATGTCTTGTGAAGTTTTCTAGTATTGGTTATTATCCTGCACACTCTGTGCATGTGGCTTTCTGCAGACATGTTAATGTGAACATGTTCTTACAATTTGTGTCTCTATAAAATCACTTTCTTTCACAAATCCTCATCTTCTCTAAAATGTGTATGTATATTTGAACAATTTCTCACTTTTATTGTGCTGCATTAGAATCAGAATCAGCTTTATTGGCCATGTATGCGCACGCATACAAGGAATTTGACTCTGTGTTTTTCGTTGCTCCACGTACAAGGACAACAACAACAAAAAGTAGAACAGATGTAAGCATAAACATTTAACGACTATGTACAATATAAATATAAATCCAAAAGTATATATCTATGAACATAAACCTATACAACAGTTAGTTATCATAAATGGTTATTTTCTTTATGTAATAAGGATTTTATTGGCTGGATGAAGCTCAAATGGAAGAACTTAAGACAAGTTAGCAAAATGTAAAGTCTGAATGGCAAAGAATGATTAATATAAAATATATATGACAGGTTTTTTTTCATCCGTGCTCTTGGTATTTATGATTTTAGGATGTCACCAGGTATAGACATGGCCCTATAAGCTACTGGGTTTCGAAGGTTACAGCAGCACGGTTGGGCAGTGAGGACACTGCGCCTCTAGTGACTAAAACTGTACACCTATGTCTCCACAAACTGATGCTTGAGTCAACATGTATAACTGTAGATCAGTTATAATCACCATCTGCTAAACCAAGTTTTGAACCATTAAGATGAGTTTGCTTCTCTCTTCTTTCTGTCTTGATGTAAGGTGGCCCCTCCAAGAATCGCCACCTTATCGTGGTGGAGGGGTTTGTGTGCCCCCTCCATGCTGGGAGCTCTGTTGTCTTGAGTAATAGCTCCTGCAAGTCTCACTGAGGCAAATTAATCCCAGGAGAGAGGCCGGATTTAGAACGATTCACAGACTCAATGAATCGGCCAGAAAGGAGCTGCAGCACCTTGCACAGACTGGAAACCCCCTCATGGAGCCATACCTGGGAGGGAGGCTTGCCCACGAGCCCCTGGTGGCCAGGATTTACCCATGGATCCCGAAAGAACTACCCATACACTATTTGGTGTGATAATAAAAAAGCTTTGTTAGTGATGAATCATAAAAATCTCAATGGAACAGATTTGTCAGAATTAGTCTAAAATATATTAGAAGATGGACAGAATTACTGTGTTTTCATTGGCAAATTCATAGGCAAAGTTATCTCATTAATACCAGATTGAAACTCACAACAACAAATTTTCGGGGGTTTTCCTATTTTTCCCCAGTGCATCACTCATACAGTAGAATAGACTACTTCTTTATTGATCGAACCCTTCTTCCCTTTGTCACGAAAGCTGAATATTCAACTATAATTGAATCTGATCACGCCCCAGTGTTATTAGATCTCACATGGGCTTTTAATAATTTGGAACGCCCTCCTTGGAAACTAGACAAAACCTCACTGGCTGACGCTTCTTTTTGTGAATGTATGACTTTTTAGAATCTAATAAAAAAGACAACATCTCCCCTTCCCTGCTATGGGAAACACTGAAGGCCGTGATCAGAGGTGAGATTATATCATATTCATCAAGAGCCAATAAGACGCGTAGAAATGAACAAGACCAGCTTATTAAATCAATAAACACAGTGGATGCTCAGTACTCTACGTCACCATCCCCTGAACTCCATAAAAGGAAGCTTGACCTGCAAACTCAACTTATTATCAACTGGAAAGACAGAAAAAATGCTGTTAAAATCGCGTGGATATGTCTATGAGCATGGAGAAAAAGCTGGCCGCCTTTTAGCACACCAACTTAAGTGCCAATCTGCTGCCCAACAAATCCCACAAATAAGGAAAGCAAATGGTGAATTAACTATTAACCCAGGAGAAATGAATGAAACATTTACCTCATTTTACTCAAACCTATATACGTCAGAAATGGCAAATGATAGAACTGACATGGAACTTTTTTTTAAAAACCTTCGAGCTCCTTCCATAAACATGATACATAAGACAAAGACTGAAATCCCTTTACAACATACTGAAATTATTAAAGCGTTAATGGCAATGCAAAGTAGTAAGGCGCCTGGCCCAGACGGCTACCCAATAGAATTCTTTAAAACTTTTTCTATGAAATTATCCCCAATTCTACTTGATATGTTTTTAGACTCTTTGTCCCGTGGGTCACTGCCACAAACACTGAATGAGGCATCAATTATTCTCCTTCTTAAACCAGGTAAAGACAACACAGAATGTGGCTCGTACCGACCCATTTCCCTCCTAAACAGTGATGTTAAGATCCTGGCCGAAGCTCTTGCTCTACGCCTAGAAACCACAATGAGTGAAGTGATCTCTGTTGACCAAACCGGTTTCATTTTGGGGCGACACGCATTTACCAACGTCCGTCAGCTTTTAAATATTATTCACTCTCCTGCATCCAGTGAGGTACCAGAAGTGGTTATCTCGCTGGACGCAGAGAAAGCTTTTGACAGGGTTGAATGGGAATACTTATTTACATGCTTAGAGAAATTCGGTTATGGTCCTAATCTGACTTCATGGATTAAACTCCTATACAATTCACCGAAGGCCTCTGTAGTTACAAATGGTAGGCAATCACAATACTTCACATTGTCAAGAGCAACCCGTCAGGGTTGTCCAATCAGCCCACTGTTATTTGCTCTGGCCATAGAGCCCTTATCCATCACACTCAAGTCGTTAACATCAATAACTGGAATTTTTAGAGGAGAGGAAGAGTATAAATTATCTTTATATGCTGATGATTTATTATTATATATATCAGACCCTATTCTAAGTGTACCTCACATTATCCAAGCCTAATCCAAGCCCAATCCTGCTAAATTTTCTGGGTATAAACTCAATTTTAGTAAAAGTGAATGCTACCCTGTTAATAACTTGGCGCTTCAAATTCAGAATAATATATTACCATTCAAAATGTCGAGAAATGGCTTTAAATAATTGGGCATTAACATCACAAGAGATATGCAGAACCTTTATCAAGAAAACTTCTTTTCTCTACTTGAGAAAGTAAAACTAGATCTGAAGAAATGGAAAACAATTAACTTATCTTTGGCAGGAAAAGTGAATTGCATCAAGATGAATGTGCTCCCCAAATTCCTTTACCTGTTTCAATGCCTTCCACTCTACCTTCCTAAATCCTTCTTCAAACGCATTGACAAAGCTTTCACTTCATTTATATGGAATGGTAAGAACCCTAGGATACGTATATAGAACTTCTACAGAGGCCTAAATTACAGGGAGGGCTAGCTCTTCCTAATCTTTGCTACTACTATTGAGCAACAAATGTTCAAAAAAGTATCTTTTGGCTACAAGCTCCAGATACAGACTGGTGTCACTACGAAGCTAGATCTTGCAGCTCAACATCTCTTACAGCCCTGGTCACTTCCAGTCTTCCAGTTTCTATCTCACGTTTCACAAACAATCCAATTGTCATCAATACCTTCAAGATATGGTTTCAATTTAGACGGAACTTTGGTTTTAACTATCTTCTTAACATAAGCCCCATATGCAATAACCACCTCTTCCCCCCAGCTAGAATAGATGCTACATTCTCTCTTTGGAAAAGAAAAGGCATCGTTAAATTTAAGGATAGGTACATAAACTGTATATTTGCCAGCTTTGAGGATTTATCACACAAATTTAGCCTTCCTCGGTCCAGTTTATTTCGATATTTCCAAATCCGCCACTTCCTTAAGTGTCATGACACTAATTTTCCAAACATCTCTTCAGTGTCAGGCTTGGATGATATGTTAGAATTCCTATTCGACTCAAAAAGGCTAATTTCAAGAATACATGACTGTATAGCCTCATGTGGCGCACAATAGACAACTGGTTTTATTTGTATTTTTATTTAACTCTCTTCCTGATGGACAAGTAATAATTCGGGCACTCTGGTTTCTACCTACTGGCCAATCCTGTTGTCTTTTGATTTTTTTAGGCATATTGTGCTTGTATGATGTGTTGATTGTATATTTACTTTGTAGAGTGACGTAGGCGTGTCTACATACAGATGTACGGTGTATGTGTGTGTTTCTGAACATATACATAATGACGTCAGGCACTACGAAATGAGGTGACCTTTTTTATTGATTTACTTTTCTGTTCTTCTAGGTGGGTGTACCAGTGGGTGGGGTGGGTGGGACAGGTTTGTTGTTTGTCTGTATATGTTAACAAAAAAGCTAAAAAAACAATGGAAATACAAGTAAAAGTACATGTCTACTGTCTATGTCTGCCAATATTTCCAAATAAAGAAATATATAAAAAAAAAGAATTACTGTGTTTATGAATTTGCAAGAAACACGATTTTCAAATACTAATGATAAAAACTTGAGATAATGTGAGTTACTAAAGAAAAGTTTACCCCATTTTCATTGTATATACAATAACTTTCATGTCACATCATATGACAATTTTAGGCCCTAATACAACAAGTATTAGTCTAAAATTGGTGAATACATTCAAAATCCAATGAATAATCTAAAAGGCCATCTATATTTTTGGAAATCTAAACAGAACCTAATCATTTCCATGCCTAATATTTGAAGTTTAAAATAAAAAAATGTCAGGTTTATACTGTATGCCAAGCACCCACATGTGATGGAGCAGACTACAGTGTGTTCTGAAGGCACGTGACTGGATATTGTTTTGATGCAGGGGTAGAGAACAGTAACCCTTAATGATTGGATTAAACCTCCTCAACTCTGGCAGCTCCCCAACCAGCTGAGAGCACGCTCTGCCCTGAAGTGTGAAGAGCTTTACACTCACTGTTTCAATTCAAAGTTACTGAGAGTCAGCACATATTGTGTTCCTGGATCAGTCTTTACTTAAAGTCTCCACGTTTATGATGGTGATAGTAAGTAATATAATCTCCATTACTGAAAACACGTCACTGCAGTTTACACGAGGTAAACACTGTAACTGTAACCTATGACAGGGAGCAGGATTCACCATGAACAAGTCACTATTCTAGTCTATGATAGGGACACAAACACATTCACACTCACATCCACGCCTACTGTTTGATGTGTATGTTTTGGACTGCGGGAGGAAACTGGAGCACATCTGCTGTCAGTTGTCATTTTAAATGATACTATAGGCAAACTTCCTTCTTCTTCACTACAATCATGTTGGCAGTGTGTCATAATAACTCATTCATTTCATTTCATTACATGGCTAATCTTGTTATTTTTTATTGTAGTGGACACTTCAACGTTTGATTTGGTGTTTATTCAAAATGATATTTCTCAAACTGACAAGTACAAAGGAAATTTCAACCAGGAGGCCTTGCTCTACAGATGATCCTGAGAAACCTCGTTCCTGGCGTTGACTTGTTTCTAACATGGTGAACATGTCAACAGGATGTGACTTCATGCAGAGCATTGGTCGACACGTGCAAGCTGGTTACTCAATCCGTGGAACAACAGGTCTGCCATGTGAGCTGCCTCCGTGCTGTGTTGACTGGCACACAGGCAACCAATGAGAAAAATCCTGCGTGGCCGGCTCCATATGCAGCCAATGAGAAAAATCTCAACTCAAATCAGTGGGCGTGGCTAGTGAGCTTGCTTTGACCTAACATGGATGAGTACGACCTCCTCTGATCTCTCTTTCTCTCTTTTTCTGTGTGTGTGTGTGTGTGTGTGTGTGTGTGCTCCCGCTATAGATCAGCCCGAGCTAAACATCTTGTAAACAAGCTTAGTTTGATGTCAATTCAAACCAGATTTCCTTTTTGTTTAGAGGGTAGGATTTAAATTTGGTGGGGGGTTTTTGTGCTATGTTTTGTGAAAGTGCCTTAATCATTTCAAGTGTTGATTGTAAAACACATTACAATATATATACGTATATATATATTTTTTATATAATATAATATATAATGTATAATAATTTAATATATTATATATATATTTTTTTATTATATATACTGTATATATATATATATATATATATATATATATATATAAGAGTACTTTTATTTTCTGAAAATAGAAAATATGTATTATATTAGATGTAAAAATGGTGTCTGACAATGAGGGCACGACTCAGACTGTGTTTGAATATATTTCCATGAGTTGTTTCCACCTGAGATGTGTCCTGTCATGTGATGTGTGCAAAGGGGAAAGTTACAGAGGAGCATGGTCGACTTCTCAACAGACTGATGGACAGAGTTGTGATGAAAGCAACAACCAATACAGAATTTTACCTCAGTTTTTCACCTTGTTTATTAATACAGACTCATTTTTGTGTGAATGCTGTAACAACACACAAGATGTACGTTTCTCTTCTCAATCAAAACTCTGTTTGACAATTGAAAGATGTCTGGCAAACAGCAGATCAAATTACATTCATAGGAAGAAGTCAGATGTTTTTGGTAACCACATCCTAATATGCAAATCACAGAACAGTGTGTCACTTTACAATACAAAATGAATTTGTGGCACAGTTGAGGATGTGAATGTTGAGTTTTACTGTGTTTTTAATATGGTTTACAGTGATCCAACAGCTACTCAAACTACTCCATTACTTCTGTTTTCATTACAATATGTGCAAAACACACACACACACACACACACACACACACACACACACACACACACACACACACACACACTTGTTGTATTAGCAGCAACATGTTCAGTTTGTGTTGCTTCATTTTGGCTTGTTTTATTCTTTTATTCATTTATATTTGGGGACTTAAAGAATCAGTCACAAATACAACTTGCTTGTATTTCCCCCGAGTAAGCGTGACTTGGTAGCCTGATAATGTTTTACACTAATTCATTGGCATTCTACTGCAAAAGCCAATGTGTAAAACACAACATATTGTTCACCAAGCAGTACAATCTTTTTGTATTATGCAGTGGCGGGCCGTGCATTTTATACCTGGGCCTTCACTGCTGTCCTGCAGCTGAAATACCACCTTATAACCTAATGATGGCGCCACAGCTACGGTTATTATTCGTTTCTAGGGCTGTATCAATATACTTATTCGTATTAAACCGTTCGGTACGAGGCTTACAAACCGAACAATACGTTTGAATAATACTAGTGCATTTGGAAAATGCAGAAGCTTAAATTGTAGGAAATATAATGTTTTCTGCGCTCCCGTAGGAGACAGCGGGCTGTGTGACCTCTGAACCGGAACAAAAAAAACAAAACAAAAAAAACAGCTGATGCTCCGCAAGTGTTCTGGGTGGCTACGCTAACTAGCTTAACGGGAAAACAACAGCAGCAACACGCATTCTGCTACACACTCAAGGGCTATTCAGATGTTAGATGTAAAAAAATGAACCAGTTGACTTACCAAATACTGATCACATCCTCCTTTCTTTGTTGACAAAGAGTTTAATCCCAGTTAAATCCCAACTCACAAATCCGTTTCTCCTCTTTCAGCCATTGAGTTTTAAAAAAACAAAGCTAGGTAAAAAAAATAATAATCTACACCAAGCAAAATGTCATAATTTCTTCCATATCTTTCAATTTGAACTCTCACTACTCAGACTAAGCCTCTGCTTAATTTTCATTTCACGATAGTCACGTGCTCGCCCACTGCAGAGCTGCTCCTGAAAACTGAGCTGCACGTTAATGCTGACGTGCTTATAGGCCAGCTAGCAGGCTCTGGCACGTCAAAGAATACGCCCAACATGTCAAACTAAAGATCTGATTGGTTGAACACTATGACAATCAACAATATCGTCCCCATTCACTTAAACTGCAAAGGGATTCACTTGTGAGTCTGCAGGCCTGGGGCCTCTCTTCTTACCTAGAGACACAGAGGTGAAATCTGATTGGATAAAAGCTCTACTTAAAACAAGCTGCACTGGAAGCAGAGCAACTGAGGAAGACAGTAGCTGTGCAATGAGAAAATAAGATAATGGGAAAAAATTTAAAAAATATATTAAATTATAAAATAGCTATAACTTTGTGATTCTGTTTTGTTGTTGTTGTTTGTTGTTTATTTTATTTGATATGGACATCACAGTAGCATTATAATTGTAACATACATTATGCACAAAGCCCAGATGCACTGTGTTAAGTGTTTGTAGCGAAATGCTAATTTACAACACCTGTCCACAGGGGGCTTTTAAAAAAAAAAAAAATAAGAAGTTAAAATAGAAAATAAAGAAGTTAAAATAGAAAATAGGACACAAATACAGACACATACACAGATACAAATACATACACAAATTACAAGTGTGTTTACAGGGGTGTTAGATGTGAGAACAATGTTGTTTCTCTTTTAGCCATGATTTAATACCTCTATTAAAAACATTAAAATTGTGTTGCATTTTCAACTCAGTTGGTAGACAACTGTTTAGGCCAGCAGAGAAGGCCTTGCAGGCCCTGACGGCCCACCACTGGTATTATGTCAGGATAACGCAGCCACGATGCTATGTAGTAGCCTAATGTACAGTTGCCCAAATCTTCTTGAATAACAGTGAATTATGTTGTTATACCTGGAGATTTAAACCATGCTTTCTAAATATGAATCAAACGCAAGGATGCTATCTGGATTTTCCCATATGCATCATAATGAAATTGTATGTTAATAGCATTGCCATGTTTTCAAAAGGACAATTTTTGGCTTGCAATACCGCCATGTACTGTACCTGAGCTGTTCTGCCTGTAGTTGCTAGGGGAAGTGACGCCAGCAGCTTTCACGCTGGAGGAAACAAATCGGACAGTGGAGCGACGCTGCGAACGATTAGGTGTAAAGTCTATCTGCAAAATCCGCCTCCATCCTTTAAATTTGGGGCAATAATGACCCCCAAAATACGGAGAACATAAACTACGCGTTTCGCACTATCGAATGATATCGATATTTTAAGTCTTCGTTCCTCAGAAAGATAAAAAAGGGATGGTGACATTTTGCATTGTTACAATAGGAGCTGGGATGATTGTGGGGGGCGGGGGAATGTGAATTAAGGGTTAGGGTTGTAAAGCAGTCAAGGAAGGAGGACTAACCGAGGCAACGTAAACAAAAGGTTCAACGCTTAACATTACCGATACGCAACGTTTAACTACCGAGATACACACACGAAGCAACAGACGTAGTTAACGTTTGCTATTAACGAAATGGAGCTGAGAGTGGGGAACCGATACAGACTGGGCAGAAAAATCGGAAGTGGTTCTTTCGGGGACATCTATTTAGGTAAGGAGTAGAATGTGTTCTCTTCAACTTCACAAACCAAATGTTACCCGTGTGTTACCTGTGCTTTATGAGCAAGCTGTTAAAACATGTCACAGTCCGAATTTCATTAACGTTCATATCCTGGTTTTATTACCCTATAGCTAACGTTAATTGTTACTTCTCCTTGAAGATACCTCTGTCTCGCCAAGTTAACTAACGTTACTGTAACGTTAAACTGCCCACAGACAGGATTTATCAATTCGATGTTCGTTGAAGAACCATGACCGATTTGTGGCATTGCAGGCATGATAGAAACTGCAGGTGAGACAGCTAACGTTAGCTTGTTTAACTGGCATTCTGCTGGATACGAGCAGTGAACACTTCAAACTACTGCTGGCTTTTAGAAGCATCTCTCTAAACACACAGCGGCCAGGTCACAGTTAGTAACGTTACGGTAGAGGAGTAGAAGCAGAGTCACCCTAAATGACAGGTGTCTGCTTGTAACGTTAGCCTCACGGTTCTCATCGAGACACCGAACAATCCCCACGGTCGTTCCGCCGTGGCCTTATGTTATCACCGCTTCAGTGTCACAGTCGTTCACTTCCAGTTTAATGACAAACTACAGCTGGACAGTGGTGATAGCTGGCGGACAGTCCGTAGAGTACAGCTGTAACGTTACCGCAGAGGATATGTGTTGTAACGCAGCTCTGTTCTTCAACAAACCGATGATACAAGCTAGTTTAGTCCTGAATCCTCCACATCCCAGTGCACAGCGCACAGTGTTTAAATGATATTCTTCAGAGTCAAACAGGGTTGTTGTGACTCCTTCTGTTGTCATTGTGTTCATCTCTATAGAGCTGCAACAAGCTGTGAGAAATCCTCTAGATGGTTTCCCTCGGCTCACCACTTGTGTACAGCTGTTTTCAGTATTATAGTATAATATATATATAAATAATAATAATACTTAGTATTACAGCACAACCCATCCTGACACTTCAAATAACTGCATCACACAGTCGCTTTTCTGGCTTTTTTAAATTGTCTCTGACAAAATGTAAACGGAGATGAACATACACAGTGACTTGTCGAGCACATTTCACATGCAACAGCCAAGAGTTTTATTTAGCTATTCACAGAATATATCAGATCTGATGGGTGTCACCTTAGCCATACAGTCAAATGAAGGGGTAGCCTGAGCTGGCTGGACCTGGAGGAAGAGGCAGCTAGGCTGCTAGCGTCACACCTGAGGTTAACCCGATTAACAGACGCTAGTGAACCTACCACAGACAAACTACCAGCCTCTCTGTTTCCCAAGGTGGCTTCTTTTAGTTGCTATCACCCATTAGATGTGCGACATGGATTCACTGTTGAGTAGTCATGTGAATGTGTTTGTGATCACATAAACACTGGGCAGACTGGTTTTACCAGTCCAGTCAGTCCAGGTTAAAATAGCCTTTGATATGCAGGCATAGGAGACTTCTCAGAGTCAGTTTAATCTTGCCATATTATATCTATATGTTGTTTTTTTATATCATATTTACAGAACCTGTAATCTGATGTTGACATGTTTCTGTATTGGCACAGGATTAATTCAGCTGCCGTACTGTAACTGAACTAAGAACTTGGGCTCTGTCCCAAAAGCCTGCCATGTTTGGCACAGCCTGTGCACCCAGCAGTTACCAAACACAAAAGCCACAACTCATAATTTAGCGTTTCTCTGCCAATGTTAGACAATCTGGCATTTTAGCTTGATAAACAACTAAACTGATTTTCTGTCAGTGAATACACTAAAGAAACACTAAAACCCTTTTTCCCTCATGTGACAAATTCATTAAATGTTTTTTAAGTCCGTTTCACAATACTAGCAGAAGTACTAAATATAATACAGAATCATAATGTAATGTTTTTCCACTTCCTTCTCATCTCTGTTGAGTTGCACATGCTCAGTACAGACCAGGTACCATCAGTGATAACGTTACAGGACTAGATGGATCAGAAAATACCGCCCAAGCATCGACAATGTGATGAATACATCCTTACTCGCAGCATTAAAATATACATTTGAAAAAAGGAAGCAGCAAGCTGTCAGAAACAATATGTCAGGTTATTCAAGGTAATCTCTTGGTAACAGTTTTCGTTACAAACAATTCAAGTGTTAGCAGTGGATATTTCAGAAGTCTGCCAGATAAAACCGAAGCTATCTGTATAACCAGAGGACTAGGTCTTCTTGTATCGTGGGGGAACTGATGGATTAAAGTAACCATGTGTATTAACATTTGTCCTTTTCCAGGCACAGATATTTCAGTGGGTGAGGAGGTTGCGATCAAGTTGGAATGTGTGAAGACCAAACACCCCCAGCTCCACATCGAGAGCAAGATCTACAAGATGATGCAAGGAGGAGGTGATGTATCCGCTCACAATACTGGGTTTTTCATCTCTCATTGGACTTCTGTGCTGCATCTCAGTTTCCATCTCCTCATCACCCTCCTATGTGATTTCTCGACCCACCACGGTCTTCCTACTCCATGTAGATGTGATTGATCCATGAGTTCAACAGCTAGTGATCTACAAAGCTGAGGGAGAGAGACTGACTGCAACATTCAATCAGCTCACATCCTTATGTTGTGTTCACACCAAACGCCAAGCAAATCTTTTACTTTACATACCGAGTCAATGCAAAGACGCTAATGGACGCGAGGAGACGCAAAATCACGCCGGGTGGTTAGAATGATGCTCCGCAAATTCGCCTCATTCGCGTATTCACTTGAACGAGAAATGTGATGCTGTGGGGCAGCCTATCAGCTTTGAGATTCTCCTCCTTTCATCACTGACGTCTTGACGTTGAATCAGAAATGGAGGAGAACAATATTGTAGCCTAGATGGGCACCCAGAGCTCTACGATACCTCAATATTTGTACAGACAATAATGAATAAATACAAATGATCACACTAGTAATGTGAATAAACACAAATGATCATGTGAGTAATGTGAATAAACACAAATGATCACACTAGTAATGTGAATAAACACAAATGATCACACTAGTAATGTGAATAAATACAAATGATCACACTAGTAATGTGAATAAACACAAATGATCACACTAGTAATGTGAATAAACACAAATGATCACACTAGTAATGTGAATAAACACAAATGATCACACTAGTAATGTGAATAAATACAAATGATCACGCTAGTAATGTGAATAAACACAAAAGATCACACTAGTAATGTGAATAAACACAAATGATCACACTAGTAATGTGAATAAACACAAATGATCACACTAGTAATGTGAATAAATACAAATGATCACACTAGTAATGTGAATAAATACAAATGATCACACTAGTAATGTGAATAAATACAAAAGATCACACTAGTAATGTGAATAAATACAAAAGATCACACTAGTAATGTGAATAAACACAAATGATCACACTAGTAATGTGAATAAACACAAATGATCACACTAGTAATGTGAATAAATACAAATGATCACACTAGTAATGTGAATAAATACAAAAGATCACACTAGTAATGTGAATAAACACAAATGATCACACTAGTAATGTGAATAAACACAAATGATCACACTAGTAATGTGAATAAATACAAATGATCACACTAGTAATGTGAATAAATACAAATGATCACACTAGTAATGTGAATAAACACAAATGATCACACTAGTAATGTGAATAAACACAAATGATCACACTAGTAATGTGAATAAATACAAATGATCACACTAGTAATGTGAATAAATACAAATGATCACACTAGTAATGTGAATAAATACAAATGATCACACTAGTAATGTGAATAAATACAAATGATCACACTAGTAATGTGAATAAACACAAATGATCACACTAGTAATGTGAATAAATACAAATGATCACACTAGTAATGTGAATAAACACAAATGATCACACTAGTAATGTGAATAAATACAAATGATCACACTAGTAATGTGAATAAATACAAATGATCACGTGAGTAATGTGAATAAACACAAATGATCACACTAGTAATGTGAATAAACACAAATGATCACACTAGTAATGTGAATAAATACAAATGATCACACTAGTAATGTGAATAAATACAAATGATCACACTAGTAATGTGAATAAACACAAATGATCACACTAGTAATGTGAATAAACACAAATGATCACACTAGTAATGTGAATAAATACAAATGATCACACTAGTAATGTGAATAAATACAAATGATCACACTAGTAATGTGAATAAATACAAATGATCACACTAGTAATGTGAATAAACACAAATGATCACACTAGTAATGTGAATAAATACAAATGATCACACTAGTAATGTGAATAAATACAAATGATCACACTAGTAATGTGAATAAACACAAATGATCACACTAGTAATGTGAATAAACACAAATGATCACACTAGTAATGTGAATAAACACAAATGATCACACTAGTAATGTGAATAAACACAAATGATCACGTGAGTAATGTGAATAAACACAAATGATCACACTAGTAATGTGAATAAACACAAATGATCACACTAGTAATGTGAATAAATACAAATGATCACACTAGTAATGTGAATAAATACAAATGATCACACTAGTAATGTGAATAAACACAAATGATCACACTAGTAATGTGAATAAACACAAATGATCACACTAGTAATGTGAATAAACACAAATGATCACACTAGTAATGTGAATAAATACAAATGATCACACTAGTAATGTGAATAAATACAAATGATCACACTAGTAATGTGAATAAATACAAATGATCACACTAGTAATGTGAATAAACACAAATGATCACACTAGTAATGTGAATAAACACAAATGATCACACTAGTAATGTGAATAAACACAAATGATCACACTAGTAATGTGAATAAACACAAATGATCACACTAGTAATGTGAATAAACACAAATGATC
>JAVDOI010000015.1:17125192-17147692 GCA_032191485.1 Leptoclinus maculatus
AGCGTGAACGAAAGGTCAGCATGCGACTGCACCGCGGCGCTCCTGTCAATGTGTCCTCGTCAGATCTAACAGGACGGCAGGACACGTCCCGCATGTCCACCTCACAGGTACAAGACACCCTGAAGACACACTTTGTCCCTTCTTCTAGTGTCTCTTAACCCACTAGCTTGAGCAGAAAGAGGAATCTTAGCATAGATAAGTCCAGCGTCCCAGGCTAGGCTCCAAGAAGAAGCAGCTATGTTGTGAGTATGCAGGTGGTAGTTTTATAGGAACCAGTAGAAGTTAAAATTCCATTTTAAATTCATGAAACTTCCTGGAATGAAGTCTGCATCTTGCTATTTCATAAGATCGTTAGACGTTAGTCTCTGATTAGTGGAGACTCTTGGTCACATGGTTTACAAAGACCCATGTGTAGCGCTTCGCACAGGACTCCGACCCCGAGCAGCAGCAGAAAGTCTCGGTACTCGTTTGTTTCAGTCTCCTGCTGTTATTCAGACAGTTTTCTCCAGTTGTGCTGTTGGTGCAGGATGTGGGTTCTGACTTGACATATTGGGCCTTCTCTCTCCCTTCCCCCAACCTCAGAATAGTATTCCCTACGAGCATCACGCCAAGTAGACGCTCGCCACGTCCTTGTGTGACGGCGGCAACACTGGGTGAGTCCTGTCCCTACAGCACCAGGGATGCATGGGTCCACATTCCAGTTCCACACTGGGCCCTCTCCGAGTCCTGCGTTCAGCCCTGGTTCCAGCATTCTTCACTTCCACATGTGGTGTGCTTGAGATTGGATCAGCAGCATTAACAGTTCATGTAGCTGTGGCTGGAATCAGGGGTGAACACCAGTCATTCAGCACTGAGCTGTGAATGAAACTTGGCCTGAGCGAACATTTGTTGATGTCATATTGCACGAAGCCATCACATCCACTTGGCTGTTGATGACATCATAGCCAGCCCATGTGTCATTGAACAGTCGGATGCTGTTTGTTTTCTGAGCAGGAGGGTCGTCTGAGAACTGGAGTGGAGAATGCATCACGGTGCACAGTCTGAGAATGTGACTCC
This sequence comes from Leptoclinus maculatus, assembly GCA_032191485.1. Lineage (NCBI taxonomy): Eukaryota > Metazoa > Chordata > Actinopteri > Perciformes > Stichaeidae > Leptoclinus > Leptoclinus maculatus. Next base: position 17,126,249 of record JAVDOI010000015.1, read on the forward strand.
CTCTTTGCCTCCTCAGGGTTGACGTACTGCCCCTTTAAGCAGCTCTGTGGCTTGTTGCTTGCACGGTTGCTGTGATGCTTGATGGCCTCCAGCTATAGCATCCAAAAGGAATGTGCCTACCCACACCCAGCCCTCCAGCCTTGCTTGGTGCAGTTCACTGTTCTTTCGCCTGCACATTTCTCCCTCCCTGGTCTTTCACACTAAACACCTGCATGATATGAAGCTACTTGTTTGGAAGTCAGCGTTCAGCTTTGTCCAGCATTCAGTCTATCACACAAAGACCGTGTCAGGATGTACTGTGGGTTTGTTGCTGGAATAAAACACTGGCAACAAACCTCCACACGACTACCAGGACGAAGACAGCCAGTGTATTTGTCCAACAGCTGAATCCCCTCATGGGCCTTTTCCACTGCAGGAACTCAACAACCCGTACCTTCAGCTGGAGCCGGGTCACAGCTTCTGCTTCATGTCACTGTGCTTTGGGGGCGAGTCATGAAGCTGAATGTTTTGCATTGCAAGAACAATTCAGTTGAATTCACTTTTCTAAAATGAAGTACATTATTTTAAGATGCACATTTTTCAAAAGCTTGCTTGTATGTATTGTATGAACCCAGCCCTCATTTTACTTGAAATGAGAGCAGAAAATGTATTAATTATACAAGTATGTATTATTTCTATTTCATCCAGTTCATTTTGAAAACTGACAATAAATATTGTCGAGCTATGATTCAGCTAAACTTTCTTTGATTTGACGTCAGTTGTTTACTACATACAGACGCTGATACAGCTGCTCGGCTACTTCAATATATATGGAACTAAATCATAGAACAAGTTAGACATTATTGTGATGATCCGGACCTTTAATGAGGAAACTCTGACTGGACGTATCAGAGTTCACTCTCATGGATTTCACATCCTTAAACTGTGATGACACTCTGTTGCATAGTTCCGGTACATTTCCTGCATAGTGTACCGTGGCTCTCGGGTTCTAACAGTCTGCCAAATCAGCAGTTTCCACTAAACATAGTGGTTGATGAAGAAATTGAGCAACTTCTCCCTCTCGTTGTCTGTGAATCCTGCCTCTAGAATGCATCCCTGAGTGTCTGCTAGCATGAACTCATGGTGTTCTTATGTGCTTCATTAAACTGGTAGTATAGTACGATGCAGCTCAGATTGTGGGCTTTACACACATTACAAGTTGTTGTCTCACTTTTCTGTGTTTCAAGACTAAAATATCTCCAAACTAAGGACGTGTTGAGTTAGACAACTGCTCACCGTCTCATGTTCTCATATTAACTCATATTCTGGGAGACAAGAAAACATCACTTCTTCATATCGTGGTAGAACTGTTCAATTACTTACAGGTTCATTCATTTGTGCTTCAATATTTCAAATTGCATTATTACATATTCATAATGAATTAAAAACAGACTATGTAGGTACATGGATTGGTGAGGTGAGGTTTTGGGTGGTATTGGATCGGCCCATCCCAATACCACACTGACATTTAACATGTATAATGGTGCACACATGCTTACCAACCAGTGCATACAAACCTTTACTTCTGACCAAAACGTTGTGGTTTGTAAAACAGTGGGAAACGAAGCAGAACATAGAACCTGAACCTGAACCCGGCGGGTTCCCTCGGGGTCAGGGTCAGGGGGGTTACGGGTTTCTGAGCCGCTGTAGTGGAAAAGAGCTAATGTTAGCATTTCACAGAGAATGAGGACTGATTACTTCTGTAGTGACTCCACAAAGGGATCTCTTCACAGCCAGTGATGGAGAGACAGGCAACCTCCCAGCCTGCTATTGTTACTGTACAGACTAGACCACGTCCGTGTGTTTTGGATTGGATGCAACCAGACATGGCTTTATGAAGAGTGCTAACAATATGAATGTACTCTGATCTTGTTTGTAGAAGCCTCTGATGTGTCTGAGCATGACCTCTGCTGCAGTAGGAGTGTTTCCCCCTCACTGGCTGCTAGCTAACGCACCACATCATGATGTGGCTGCTTCACAGCTCTGCCACTAATCATCACACCCTTTGACTCTTTTTACTCCCTATTTTCATTTCCTACATTGTTGCCCGATGCTGTAAGTCCTGTGGGATCTTGTTCCTTTCATCGGCCGTACTAAAGCGTATTTCTCTTTATGATGGTATGAAACTGTCCAATTAGAACATTTAAAAGAAGTGTAAAGGTATCGTTCAATGCTAGACGATATTGGGACGTTGTAAGCCCCACACAGCCATCCCTAGTGACATGCCTGCAGCTTCCTCAGTTTAGTGTCGTATTAGACTGACCATGGACTGACCATGAGTATTATACACTTCTCTGATTCTGTGGCTTGTGAATGCATTTAGACTGTAGATGAGTTAAAAGGCTGCATTCATGTCGATGTAGAGCACACGTAGCTTGTTGTTGGTTTTGACCTCCTGCTTCCTGTACTGTGTTTCCTCTAGATGGTGTCCGCCGTACCGACTGCTGGCCTCCATCTCCTAGCTCCTCGATGAGCCCCCACAATGCACCCTGGCGGACCGAGCACCGTTCACTCAGAAGCAATCCGTCATACTAATACTACCATTCATTACCACAACCACAGCGAGCTCCTGGCTCGCCACAAACTGCTTTCTGACTGACTGCTCTCAGTTCTGTCGCCTCCTTCAGACGTCTACACTATCTCCCTCCCTCCCTCCTCCCTTCCTGTTTCTGTGTGCTGGTCTGACCTACCAAAACATTAAACAGCGCCGGACCTCAGGACCCCGTCCCCCCCACCACCAGATTGTGAATGGACAGTGCTTTGTCCAGGGCAAACATGGCCGCCAGTCTTTTCTAGGACACTGACTAATGAAACAACAGTTGAGGTTCCTTCCTCTGCCCAAACGTGTGTCCTCGATGGCCCTACATTTCCACCGTCACTGTCTGCTAGTTCATACCTGATCAAGAAAACCCTTTTCTTTCTTTCGTGCAGTAAAGTGTATGAATTTGAAGCAGCAGCTCTTCATTTTCTATAAATATATACATGTATGGGTAGTTTTTTTGGGGTGGGATGCTTTTCACTGGTATTTGCAGGTTTCATTCCCTCATTTTTCCTGTTTTTAGTTCTCATCCCCACTGATGGCTCTCTCAGTAACTATATAGCCATGTGTATTAAATAAAAAGAAAGTACTTCTTTGCATGTTTTAGAGGTGAGTCTTCAGCGTCAGGTGTGTGAGGCTCGAGTGCTAGTTCAACCCATGAAGCTACCAAACGTGTGCTTTGGTATCTTGGGTGCAGGAGGTCTGTGTATTCACCATTAGTTGGCAGGATGTTGTGTCTGTTCACCTCCAGGCCCTGGTGTCCTGTCCGATGAGCCCTGTTCTTCTTCTAGTGTTCTGTACAAAAGAAGTGCACTTTATGTGGGGGGGGGAGGGGGGCATCATCTGACATGTCGGACCAGGTGTTCATTCACTGTGTACAGATAACATTCTCATTTTTCTTCTATCATTTTGAAGCTGTGAATAACGTGTAATATTGATGTGTAAATGTGAGCTCATCTGTAGGGATGGGTCTGAACAGGACTTCTGGGCTCGGTCCAGGAGCCGAGCTGCTGCCCTAAACGTACTAGTCTCCTTCAGAGCCACGGGCTCTCTACAGAACGCAGTGCACTGAATCTGAAAGACATTTTGTGTGACTGGCTTTGCTGTCACTGCTCTCAGTATTAGAGGTTCAGTGATCCGGCACCAGTGTGGCAAACTGCAATGCTGCCACGTCACTGAAAACGCATCCTTTGTGAATCCTGTTAAACAATTCCTGAAATGATTCTTTGTTGAGAGGGAAGCTGAACAAATGTTCACAGCAGCACAGGTTTCTTTGCTCTTTTTTTTGTCCTTTCATAATTAAAACTGGTGTGACTCTTCTGGCTTTGATAACTTTGCCATGTCTATCGAACTGAAATGGCCGGTCGTAGTTCATTCTTGCTGCTTATTCTCTTGTTTTGGATTTTGACCCTTGACCTCTTCGGTCAGCCGCTGAACACCTAGTGAATTATGTAAGCGGCCAGATCAGCAAGATTCACTTTCTCACATTTATATTTGCCACTGTATTTGTGTACTTAAACTGTAAATAAATGAATTACTTGTATCATGTTTGTGTCACTAGATCGTTCCTGTAGGAGCCGTGAGTTAGGTCTGTGTATTCTATCTGTATATATTGGGAGCCTACGGGTGGCAGTGTGTATTAGTGTGGCAGGTAGTTGATCTATGGGGCACAGGTGCAACAGACGGGTAATGATGCATGGGTGACGGGGAGATCACACGGTTTTTACCACAAGCAAGACACACCAGAGGGAGACCAGGAAGGTAAGATCATATCTGTTCACTCTAATTAAACGGGAACCTGGAATCTTTGTTGAAGCGAGTAAAGAACAGGATCTTCTCCCGCACTCAGCCGAGTGGCTAGTTGCTGGAATCAGTCACTATAGTTGAAGTAGTTGGTCTCAGTGGGGGGGGGGGGGGCTTTGAGATTGAATCCAGGTCTGATCCTGCTGTCTCCAAATAACTGATCATTCAAGGAGTTGAAACAGCAGTGCAAAGATGAGTGTGATCACAGTCCAAAAGGTGCCCGTCGCTGAATGTCAACAAATATGCCATTTAGTCACATGTCTCCACAGAAAATATATGTATTTATTTAAACAGTTATCACATGCTTGTGCTGTGTTAGACATCACTCAGTAAAATAGCAGTGAAAGTGCAGCAGGCTGTGCCAGCTCTGTGTTCAACATTAGATAGAACAGATCACATCAGCATCACACCAACACATAACACAGCAGGTGACGGCAGGAAGCACACCTTCACAAGAGTAGTAAAGTCAACATAGGACATACATTCATCAGCGAGTCTACAACATCAAGGCACTGGACAGAGAGCAACAAGTCAAGTTTGTTCGAGTATCCCACAGACTAAAGTGTCAGGCAGCTGGAGGAAGTCTCAGAGTAGCTCAAAGAAACAAAGACTTATTTTAAGGTGCAACAGTGGGTGAACAGCTACAGGACGACATTCAGCTGCCAGGGTACATGCTGAGCGCCCCAAATATTAAAGAAGCAGTGTGTGAGATTTGCAACCAACCAATTCAGGCAAAACCACTTCCTGTAGCGTGAGCGGCTCCTGCCCCGTTTCTAGGCGGGGAAGTCTTTCGCACCTAACCCGGTGGTCACTCCGTCGGCTGTCCCACCTGCGAGGATATGCGTTCCTCTTTGAGGTGTCGGGACAATACCTTCGGCCTTTTATCTCACCCCGTAGCTAAATCGTTAGGATCTCGTCATTCCTACTTTTTATGCTGTCCTCTGATAGCAAAAGGGTCTTCTGTCCTCTAAGTGGGTAAGACAGAAAAAGGGTCTTATTTTGGCCATCTCTGAGGGGGTAAGAAGTCTGTCCCATTCTCTCGTTGGGGGAGAAGCCCAAATCTCACAGTTTGTATGCTGCTTTTTATGCTGATCTAAGGCTGGCACACAGAATGTACTGGTTCTAACTGGTTTGATCCTGTTCAGAAGAGGAAGGATTCTAAAAGTTTGGAGTGACTATTTCATATAAGGCATCTATGCAGTTTATATGGTTAATCACGTCTATCATAAAATAAAACAGTTCATATTATGATGGTTATAAAAAGTGTAAACAAGCTATATGTGGTGATGGTTATACTTTGAAATCAAAAGGGTTACCGGTTAGTTGTTCTTTTATGCTTTTATATTTTTCTACGATCTTTCTACATTCCTCATAATGAAGTTCTTCATCACTCTGCTTTGTATCCATTATATCTATGAAGTCAGAGGAGCGCCACACAAATAGAATCAAGCTGTAAAATATGGGGAAATATAAAGAGAAATAAATAGAAGAATAAATCCGGAAATATAATTATTCACATTTATTTGTTAATTTATTTCTGTGTATATCTTTACATGTATATTAGTACTATTTTTGCATATATATTGCTCTATTTTAGTCTGCGTATTTGAACTCATTTATTTATTCATATCCCTTTATTATTAAAATGAACCAATACATAAATGAAAGTGCTTGTAATTATTTGTGTCGTTATATTTCCACATTTATTCTTTGATTTATATTACTTTATATTTGCTTATTTATTCTTTTAATTACTCCTCTTTATATTTCCACATTTATTTTCTTTTTCTTTTACAGATGTATTCTTTTTCATGGCACTCCATTGGCTCTATAAATAGCCCTCTTCTCTTCCCCTGTGTAATCTATACTCCCTCACTTTCTCTGTGCCTCCATCCTCTTTATTCTTCATAGCGATGTGTTCTCTCTGCCCTGTTCCCCCCCATCTCCTTCACCATCATCACCTCCTCCCCTGCCTCCAGAGCACTTCCTTTTTTCTTTGGCTCCTCTTCAGCTTCATGGTCTTCCTCGCCCTCCGCCCCACAGTTCAGCCCCTCCTTCTCTGCAGCAATGACCGCCATCTCCATCTTAGCATCTGGATGCTCCTCTCTCCTCTTGAGGCAGAAGAAGTTACCCAAGAAGAAGACGATGGCTGACAGCGTGACCTCGCAGCCCGCCAGCAGGAAGACGTGCATGTACTGATGGGTGGTATCCAAGAGGCGACCTGGTGGAGAGTACGAGGATATCAGCGTGAGTACTGGTTAGTGGTCACTGGTTCTCAACACGCTGGACTCATGAAGTGACCCAGATACTACAGGGAGAATATTGAGAAGGCTGAGAAGCAACAATAAACTTTTCTTTAGTGGACATTTGTGTCCATTCTTATGGTTCTTATAGTAATTCTCACGCGCCAAGCTCGCTCTGCAGAATATGTGGCGACAGAGGAAGATCAGCTGCTGGAGATTGTAAATGACGGTGGCCTTAAAAGTATGTTTGAGACAACAACTCTGCTGGTGTTTTGGATTAAAATCAAGGCTGAATATCCTGAGATCGCCACAAAAGCACAGAAAACCCTGCTTCCATTGCCAACACAACATCCTGTCTTTGTGAAGCGGGATGTTCTGCAGTGACAACAATCAGAACAAAACAAAGTAGACTGGACATAAGGAACATACTTCAGGTGTCATTGTCTCCCATTACCCCCATGATGGGAGCGTCTCGTTGCAGAGAAACAAGCTCAGGGCTCCCACTGATTCAGCGTTATTGTGAGTTGTATTTTGTATTCATTTTATATTTGTTTTCATACCGATCGTATCATTTTATTTCGTCGTGTTTATCCGCCACACCTTGAAGGCCGGTCCGTGAAAATATTGTCTTACATGAAACCGGTCCGTGACGCAAAAAAGGTTGGGGACCGCTGCTCTGCATAACAAACACATTTTTTGTATATTTTTGGCATGCCTGGTTACTTTACTTAAAGAGACCTAGTTTACTGTAAAAAGAGACCGTGACACCGATTAGTCCCAACCGGTCGAGTCTTTGTCAACAATGGCCTTGTGAGGTTCAAGGCTGATATAAAACGGTGATTGGTTATCAACCCATGAAACATCAGCTTTGGTGTGTTTCATCACAGAACAGTCATATTATTTAGTTCACAGTGTGCAGTAAGGCTCCTCTTACAAAAATCTGAATATTTTTTGTTCAAATTTGGCAAATCTCAAAATGATGATTCTTAAGATAACATTGTTTACGATTTGACACTGTATCAATACACGGGATTGAATGAAGTATTCCACTGTCTCACACGCATTCTCATGCATTCCCTCCATGCTCTGACCTGCTCCAGGAGGTCCCAGCAGTACAGCAATAGCTTCCATCAGTAGAACCAGGCCTATGGCGCTGGAGAACTTCTCCGTCCCGACGATGTTCATGAGGACCTCGAACTGCAGCGCCCCCACCATGCCGTAAGACATACCAAAGAAGATACAGAAGACCACCAGACCTGTATAGTCCTTCGCCTGCACGGAGAGGAACAGAAGATTCCTGATCATGGTTTACAGAGGACATACATGTGATGAAGCTACAGACATACAGAGACCTAGTCTAACTACACCATCAGCCTGACCTACAGTATTCATGGTTTATAGAGGACATACACCTGATGAAGTATTGTTACCTGTGATCCTATGATGTCGGTGATCCCGTTGAAGATCATAGCGAAGATCAACAGGTAGACGCTTCTAGGCCGAACCCACTTCAAACCCGCTATGAGTCCTGTTGCTGGCCGAGCAAACATGTCAACAAATCCCAAGATGGTGAGCAGCAATGCGGACGTTGTGTCCTCATAGCCCAGGCCTTTGGCATAGCTGACCACAAACACAGGGGGCACAAACAGGCCCAGCACCATAATAGACGCTGATATGGTATAGATGAGGAAACCCTTGTCCTTGAACACGCTGAAGTCCAACAGTTTCTTCTTTTGCTGGGGCTTCTTCTCCTCTGCAGCCACGGGAATGCTTTCCTCCAGCTTCTTAGGGGGCAACAGGGGCCTCATGAGGGCCCCGCAGGCACAACAGTTGAGGAGTAGGCCTCCTAGTATGAGGAACCCACCCCTCCAGCCGTACTTGTACTGGAGAACCTGCCCCAGTGGGGAGAGGCAGCACAGCGCCACAGGGCTGCCCGCTGCTGCCAGGCCATTGGCCAGAGGACGTTTCTCACTGAAGTAGCGATTCAGCATTATGAGGGACGGCTGGAAGTTCAACGCCAGACCCAGACCTGAGGAGAGACAGACCGGCAGCGTTACTTGTTATTAACACTGTGTAACAAAGATGAGTTCTCATCCGTCTCTACATGAGGTGTGGTGTGAAGATGAACCAGGAGAGCACAGAAACGTCTTGAGACAGGAAGCCTTTGTTGTTGTTTTGTAATAAAGGGCGACAGGAAACCAGACTTACTTTGCATTCCTTGTTTCATCTCATTCATATTTTGGCTGTTATGTACAAACAATATATTGTAGAAATATAGCTTTTAATACTTTAATTCAGTCCATACCAAAAAGTATGGTTCAATAAAGTCTTTGGCTCAACATGGAAGTGTAAAGTGTGATTGCCTCGTTAAAGGTTCTGTGTATGAAAAGGACGACATGGAGAATGAGTCTCATGGTGTTGGAATGAAGTTCATCCTGAGCGTGGCGTTGGAGAATAAATCATATTGTCATAAAAATCAAAAAATGTTTCCTGTGTGCTCAAGAATTCCCATAAATAAATTTAAAAGAACTCAAATTATAATGCATAATTTCAATGACCAGTTATGTTTGAATATCACAGAGTCAAACGTGTTTTGCCACTGTTGGCTTGCTTCTTCTTTAAGATAAAAAAGTGATGTGGGAGACAACCCTGCACCAGCAAAAGCTCAGCCGTGTGTGATGTTGAATACATTATATTTGGATTCATAATAGCAGGCAGCGATGGGTAAGCAGAATTTAAATTTTGGTCATTACAGAACACATATTTACAGCCTAGGTTCTTTTTTCTCTGTTTTCTGTGAGCCCTTGGTCTGGACCACTGTGAATGCTGACCTGGGGGTGGCACTAGAGTAAAGCTTGGGGGGGGCTAAGGTTCATCCCCTGAGGAGCATGAATGTGCTCAGTGAAGTCACACGGCAATCTGACCATCACTTTGGACAGCGGTCCACAACCTTTTGTGCGTCACGGACCGGTTTGATGTAAGGCAATATTTTCACGGACCGGCCTTCAAGTTGTGGCGGATAAACACGACGAAATAAAATGATATGATCGGTATGAAAACAAATATAAAATGAATACAAAATACAACTCACAATAACGCTGAATCAGTGGGAGCCCTGAGCTTGTTTCTCTGCAACGAGACGCTCCCATCATGGGGGTAATGGGAGACAATGACACCTGAAGTATGTTCCTTATGTCCAGTCTACTTTGTTTTGTTCTGATTGTTGTCACTGCAGAACATCCCGCTTCACAAAGACAGGATGTTGTGTTGGCAATGGAAGCAGGGTTTTCTGTGCTTTTGTGGCGATCTCAGGATACTCAGCCTTGATTTTAATCCAAAACACCAGCAGAGTTGTTGTCTCAAACATACTTTTAAGACCACCGTCATTTACAATCTCCAGCAGCTGATCTTCCTCTGTCGCCACATGTTCTGCAGAGCGAGCTTGGCGCGTGAGAATTACTCCTGATATTTAATTAGACTCCTGATATTGTCTGATAAATGAAGCTTTCTTTTTCTTCTAGGTTGTAGGCTCTTCTTCTGTCTCCTTAGTGGGCCTTTCCCCCCCTTTGCAAAGAAGCTCTCCAAAAGTGTTTTAATCATTTTCTCTAGTTTGTGGGTTTAATTTTTGAGGTTAACGTATCACGTGACCGAGACGAGCGTCTTGACATGTCAAGAGCCACAGAGGGATGAAATTGGGAGAGAATCCGGTCATTTTTCATAATAAAACTTATTTCAGACTCTGATAATCAATGAAACGGAAATAATATAATATTTATTCTTTCTGTGGGGCCCGGTACCAAATGACCCACGGCCCGGTACCGGTCCACGGCCCGGTGGTTGGGGACCACTGACTTTGGATATCTCTTGCGCACCTATGATGTTGCCCAGATGGTGGCACTATAGAGGAATGGTCAGGGATGCACCAAAAATATCAATGTTCCTCATCAGATTTCAATGGCAACTCTGGAGAGTAGCTGTCAAGATATGCTGCTGTGGACCAGCACGAATGGATAGAGAGACTAACACATGATTACAGGGGCAACACGTTGCAATATTAGCAGCATGTTACTATATTTAGTGGCAGCTGATCAGCATCTGATTTGTTTTGTACCTGTAATGACTCCAATGCAGAGGTAGATGTGAATGATACTGGTGGCAAAGGAGGCCAGAATCATTCCCAGCGAGGCAAAGAGCCCTCCAACCATCATCACCGGTCGACAGCCGAACCTGTTCACCAACACACTGCACACAGGACCTGGAAAAAAAACACAATCAGTCCGTAAGCAAACTGTGCACACACACACACACACACACACGCATAGTACGGTATTAACAGTGCATCCCTATCCTGCTCTACCTGTCCCATACAGCATGGCGAGCAGTATTGATGAGATCCAGGCCGTGTCACTGTAGCCGACGTCGAACTCTCGGATCAGCTCCTTGAAGAAGACGCTGATGGCCTTGGGGAAAGCGTAGGAGAAGCCAGTGATGACGAAGCCGCCGGCCAACACCGCCCAACCCCAGCCGCCATCCGGGGCCTTCACTCCGGGAGGTCCATCGTCCACCACTGCCCCTCCCATGATGCTCTCTGGATGCTATGTCGAGGTCAGTGGCTATAAACACTGTGGTAAAAAGACACAGACTTATCCTTGAACTTGTTCATATGAATTACTTCAGACCGTAGTCATGTTTCATGTTTCCTATGGTTTAAAACAATATGTCCATGTGTGTGTGGTAGTTACTTCATCAGTGCAGGGCAGTGCATTAGATATTGGTCATCCAGCTGCTGTTGTTAGAACTACTTACTGTACACAATCCACAAATCAAATGTATTTCTTTGTGCACGTATAGGCAGAATAAAGCAGGTCAACAGAGCAGAACAACAAAAACATGCATGAACTCAGGCAGAGAAGATCGATGAGTAGCCTAATGCAACAACTAATAGACAACCATTTAGTAGTTTGGTACACTGGTACATAAGTACACTCAAAAGCCAAGTTGTTTGGTTTCAGGGCTGCAGTTAGTGGGAGAGAGTGTGAGACTGTGGGTGTTGTGGTCAGTGCAGTGAAGGGTGTAAATATGAGAACATGGCATGTTAACAGCTTGTCAGGACGGATAAAGCGTCCTCCTTAGCCAGAACAAACACACACAGACACACGCACACACACACATACACACATTTCCTCCTCAGCCCTTTATCTCTGCTGTTTCTCTTCACTTGTCTCTCATACATTGCATTCATACATTGACAGGTCTGTGTCGTCCAGTGGAGTAAAACTGTGTGTTTTCTCTGCTGTATTTGACCATATTATGTTACTATGATCACAATAAGTCCGTCTGTTATCTGTAACCTCTTATCCTTTAGAGCGCTGAAGGTGAAATGTGCATCAAAATACATTGTTAGATGAAATACGGTGGTGCTGCAGAGATGTTCATACAGACTTAATTAAGAAAACATCTTTGTTTGGAACAGATCCCACAGAAATCACACCGTAATTGAATGTCACCCCCCAACCCCACACACACCCCCACCTTTCTCAAATGACTTCCCAAATGATCAAATGATGAACATCAGAGAACATCACACATCCCACTATTTCACTTTTGCTCTGCTAGATTGTCAATATTGCGTTCCAGACATTCCTGTTCTCCTGTAAACCTGTGTTTTAGACCTGCTGCCTGTGTAGGACCTGTCTTCATCTCACGTCAATCATTTTTATTGTAGCCAGATGTCAGTCAAGCAGACAGACCAACACTCAATCTTTGTTTTGACCAACTTCCTGCCAATTGGCAGGAAGTTGACTGCCAAGAACCTGGGCAGAACCATGACTGCCCAGGTTTGATTTGATTTTCAAACCCCATTTTCTTTTAGTTCAGAATGTCCAGTTCCCTCTGCCCTGCAGCCATTGAAATCATCAAGAATCAGTAGTACTGACAACTACCTTTCTCGAATCCCCCTCCCACAGCCCCACTCACATCATTCACACTTTCCAAGAATCCAGTGTGACCCATGCAGCATTCTGTCAGGAGACCCTCGTATCAGCACCATACTAAAATAAGACCCTTACATTCCGCCCGGCACACACACACTGATATGGAGATGAAAGGCACTTGGACGTTGCCCTGCATTGTGTGATAGAATCATGGACACAGTAAAACAAAGGTAACAATCTAACGCTGCCTGACAACACCATCAGTTTTGAGCATCTAACATATTTCTATAATGAAGGCAACACTCTGCCATAAGATTCAACTAAACCTTGTTGTGGGTTGTAATGTTCTGATCTCTGTGAAATTGTCTTAACAGCGGTTACAACACTACATGACTTTTTCGATCAGAAAAATGATCTGGCTAAGTTGCTCAAGTCCAGCTCAACTTCAACTGTTTCTATACCAATTGCCACTGAAGTGCCACAGAGGCGGGCTACATGTAGCATGTAGCATGTAGGGCAGCCTATACTGTATCACTTTTTCTCCATTCAAGGGCCCCCATTACTGCACAGCATCTAGTTTTCTCCACTGGAAGGGCATCCAAGAAGACACTTCATCATGTTTTCTCTTCTGAAAGGGCCCACATTCAGGCCCCAGGGGGGTCTTGTAGCCAGATCGGGAAAAGTTAAGTCTTTTACATTTTCATGGTTCATGTTTGTATAGGTTTACTGTCTTGTTAGAGGTTTCTGTCTTAGTCCTTAGTTACAGACCTTGTCATGAGCAGTTACATGAAACTGCTCACAACAATATACTATAGTATATATAATATAGTGTATATATATAACAAAGATTAAAGTCTTTAACAACAACGTTTATTAAAGTAAACGAGGTGCACGTGACTATAGCTTATAGTCTACCTGAGGCTCCAGTCAAACAAATGATGATGTCGACAGCCCCTGACATCATCAGCCCCTGACATCATCAGCCTCCGATATGCAGCCGAGCACGTAGGCAGAGCTGCTGCTGCATCTCTACCAGTACATCCGTATACGGAGGTTTCATCAAAGCGGCTTCATCAGGAAGCGAGCCGCCTGTCAGTGACATCCACCCCGATAACTTTGGTGGGTCTCGGTTTGTTGATTAGATTGATGACAAATAACTATTTACGGCTACCGTTTCGGTATTATTCTGTGAGTTATAGCCTCCCGGTCTCTACACCAGTCACAGAACAGAGACTAGCTGCAGACCTGTCACCTTGAACAAGGACACGTTTAATAGAAAAAGTACACGGTAAATAGAAAGCACATTTTAAGAGTTTTATAAAGAAACGTTTCGTCCCGCTGAGGAGAAAGTCCATTCCTACTCGTTTTATGGCCGCATTTCACATCTGCGCCTATAGTGCTACTTGTTGAGGCGGGTTCGCTTCTCATCCATAGTGTAACGCGACGGACAGGCATCTGGAGACAGATGTTGACGCGGTGCGTGCGGACAGACCCTGGTGGCCTACGTGAGGATCGAGCCGTAGGTCTCTAAGCCTCCCAGCAGACTGTATAAGCCTGATCCGAGAAGGTCCAGTTCGACTGACCATCATGCGACATCAGCAACAATAACATGCTTTAATAACTTACGGTGTCCAGAGGCTGAGCATCTCTAATACATGCATTATAATACTAATTCATACATTACTATACTACTCTTTACTCACATCAACCTGCTACTATAACTATATACGCACTGACTATAACACGGGGAATATAATGAAAGAGGGCTCGAACACAGAGCAACATAAAGAAGAACCATTGATTAATTGTATAAAGAAATAATCACACGGGACTCTACCTGCTGATGCTGTCTCCCTCCTTCAAACGCGCTTCAACATTACCGCGTGAGCGCGCCTCCGTCGCTGGTTTTACGGCGGCGCGCTGGAACCATCGTGTATCCTGTAGCTGGGGAACAATTTGGCAGACGGACGGTTGCCATGGAAACATTGGCATCACACAGGAACGAGGCAGGTTTTAGTTGAGCCCGGCTCGTTTCATGACATTGTAGCGAGCGTTCAGAAGAGCTCTCTGTGTGACTACGTGTGGTGCTGACGCATGGAGACGTATGACACGTACTACGTCTGCAGAGACCACTGCTACAAAGGCTAGCTAAAGCTACTGTATTATGGTAAGCTAACTGAGCTAAATGTTTGTTAATACACAACTTTATTGACCTCGTTCAATATATTTGTATCTACACCTCAGAATGGCAGTGTCACATCCCCGTTACTTACAAATAGACTCACGTTCGACGTGAGAGCCTTTATTATGAGGTGTTTTCTGTGATCTTTTTTCATTAATTTGGCCAAATGTCCAATGTTTCTACTGCTCACCGCTTCTTTAGATTAGAGTAGACTGTCATCTCAGAGATGGAGATCCTCTGATCTAAAGGTCTAGTTATCATAAGAGTTCTGGATTGATAGACCTTTTATCTTATGGTTTATAAATCATGAATACAAGTTAAAAGCATTTACATTTGTTCTCAGAATCCAGTATTACAAGACAAAAACTTGGTAATATCCATTCACCAACTTCACTATGATGTTACAGAACCAATGTTGCTACAGGAAACAAGATGACTAATAACATGAATACTACGTGTTGCAGCGCATGATGACCTATATTGTGGCCCCTATGTGTATCCCAGTTCCAGCATGCACTCAGACGGGGACAGTGGGCTGGGAGGCCTGGAGGCCCAGCTGGCCAGTAAAGAGAAGGAGTGGAAGGAGCTCTTGGCTACAAGGGATCATCAGCTAGAGAGTTCCCTCAATAAGGCCCAGGAGGAGTGTTTCTCCCTGAGGTACTGCTCTACGTCCACCTCACACCAGAAAGCAGTAAATGTGACTGTGCACCTCAGCTTTTAGCTGGAATATTCCTTTAGAAATGTAGGATTTGAGGATGTTCCCCAGTCTCTGACTTTCACAGGAACAATACAAATAGTTGTTTGGATTTTTGTCAGGTTGCAACACAATTATTTTCACTTTCACTTAATCTGTTGATTATTTAGAAGTTAATTGATTCATCTTTTAGTATATGAAATATCAGAAAATGGAAAAAAAAACATTGTCCATCACAATTTTCCCTAGCCTAAGGGGACGTCTTCAAAGTCACTTTTTTTTATTTGACCTGCAATGCAAAACCCAAATCTATTCAGTTTACAATGATATAAAACTGAAAAAGCAGCAAACCCTTATTTAACAATAATGTTTGGCATAATTGCTTGATAAAATACTGAAAAGATTCATTGATAACCAAATACATTTTCTGCCTATCAACCGACCCAGCAGTCGTATCAGCCTAGTTTGCTGTCAATCATGTCTTCCACCGTGTCTTCCACCGTGTCTTCCACCGTGTCTTCCACCGTGTCTTCCACCGTGTCTTCCATCGTGTCTTCCACCGTGTCTTCCACCGTGTCTTCCACCGTGTCTTCCATCGTGTCTTCCACCATGTCTTCCACCGTGTCTTCCACCGTGTCTTCCACCGTATCTTCCACCGTGTCTTCCATCGTGTCTTCCACCGTGTCTTCCACCGTGTCTTCCACCGTGTCTTCCACCGTGTCTTCCACCGTGTCTTCCACCGTGTCTTCCACCGTGTCTTCCACCGTGTCTTCCACCGTGTCTTCCACCGTGTCTTCCACCGTGTCTTCCACCGCGTCTTTCACCGTGTCTTCCACCGTGTCTTCCATCGTGTCTTCCACCGTGTCTTCCACCGTGTCTTCCACCGTGTCTTCTACCATGTCTTCCACCATGTCTTCCATCGTGTCTTCCATCGTGTCTTCCACCGTGTCTTCCACCGTGTCTTCCACCGTGTCTTCCACCGTGTCTTCCACCGTGTCTTCCACCGTGTCTTCCACCGTGTCTTTCACCGTGTCTTCCACCATGTCTTCCACCGTGTCTTCCACCGTGTCTTCCACCGTGTCTTTCACCGTGTCTTCCACCGTGTCTTCCATCGTGTCTTCCACCGTGTCTTCCACCGTGTCTTCCACCGTGTCTTCCACCGTGTCTTCCACCGTGTCTTTCACCGTGTCTTCCACCGTGTCTTCCACCGTGTCTTTCACCGTGTCTTCCACCGTGTCTTCCACCGTGTCTTCCACCGTGTCTTCCACCGTGTCTTCCACCATGTCTTCTACCATGTCTTCCACCATGTCTTCCATCGTGTCTTCCATCGTGTCTTCCACCGTGTCTTCCACCGTGTCTTCCACCGTGTCTTCCACCGTGTCTTCCACCGTGTCTTTCACCGTGTCTTCCACCGTGTCTTCCACCGTGTCTTCCACCGTGTCTTCCACCATGTCTTCCACCGTGTCTTCCACCATGTCTTCTACCATGTCTTCCACCATGTCTTCCATCGTGTCTTCCACCATGTCTTCCACCATGTCTTCCATCGTGTCTTCCACCATGTCTTCCACCGTGTCTTCCACCGTGTCTTCCACCGTGTCTTCCACCGTGTCTTCCACCGTGTCTTCCACCGTGTCTTCCACCGTGTCTTCCACCGCGTCTTTCACCGCGTCTTCCACCGTGTCTTCCATCGTGTCTTCCACCGTGTCTTCCACCGTGTCTTCCACCGTGTCTTCTACCATGTCTTCCACCGTGTCTTCCATCGTGTCTTCCATCGTGTCTTCCACCGTGTCTTCCACCGTGTCTTCCACCGTGTCTTCCACCGTGTCTTCCACCGTGTCTTCCACCGTGTCTTCCACCGTGTCTTTCACCGTGTCTTCCACCGTGTCTTCCACCGTGTCTTCCACCGTGTCTTCCACCGTGTCTTTCACCGTGTCTTCCACCGTGTCTTCCATCGTGTCTTCCACCGTGTCTTCCACCGTGTCTTCCACCGTGTCTTCCACCGTGTCTTCCACCGTGTCTTTCACCGTGTCTTCCACCGTGTCTTCCACCGTGTCTTTCACCGTGTCTTCCACCGTGTCTTCCACCGTGTCTTCCACCGTGTCTTCCACCGTGTCTTCCACCATGTCTTCTACCATGTCTTCCACCATGTCTTCCATCGTGTCTTCCATCGTGTCTTCCACCGTGTCTTCCACCGTGTCTTCCACCGTGTCTTCCACCGTGTCTTCCACCGTGTCTTTCACCGTGTCTTCCACCGTGTCTTCCACCGTGTCTTCCACCGTGTCTTCCACCATGTCTTCCACCGTGTCTTCCACCATGTCTTCTACCATGTCTTCCACCATGTCTTCCATCGTGTCTTCCACCATGTCTTCCACCATGTCTTCCATCGTGTCTTCCACCATGTCTTCCATCATGTCTTCCACCATGTCTTCCATCGTGTCTTCCACCATGTCTTCCACCATGTCTTCCATCGTGTCTTCCACCGTGTCTTCCATCATGTCTTCCACCATGTCTTCCATCGTGTCTTCCACCATGTCTTTCACCATGTCTTCCACCATGTCTTCCACCATGTCTTCCACCATGTCTTCCACCATGTCTTCCACCATGTCTTCCACCGTGTCTTCCATCATGTCTTCCACCGTGTCTTCCATCGTGTCTTCCACCATGTCTTCCACCATGTCTTCCACCGTGTCTTTCACCATGTCTTCCACCATGTCTTCCACCGTGTCTTCCACCATGTCTTCCACCATGTCTTCCACCATGTCTTCTCTATGTGCCTATCGTTAGTCTGTGGAGTGTGAGACTCGTCTATGTCTTTGGATGGAAAGTGTTTTGTCTCTTGATATTGTGTAAAACAGAGTTCAGTTGTAATGAAATAGAATTAGAGTTGCTTCACCTGCTGAAGTGTTGTGTGTGATGGATGATGACATAACAACAGGTAGAATATTTTAACTCTTACCCCAAGTGAGAAAAGAACATATTTCCTCATACATGTAATGCTATCTATGCATGCAGATAGCTTATTTGCACAGGTTTTGAAATGTGTGTCAGAGATATCGACCTCCAGCCCAATACAATGGAGGTCTGTGGATTACCAAGAGTAACCAGGACATTGTATCTGGAAAGACTCATTACTAAAGCATGCTATTGAAATGTTTAAATGTCATCATCAATAGCGTGAGCATCACAAACTAAATTCTATCCTCCTCCATTGTAGATGTAGGGGTGGAGGCAGGAATGTCAGAGACATATCTCACAGTCTGAACAAACACAAACTCAAACACTGAGCTTCATGCAAGACACACTCATACGAACACATTTGTTCTTAAGCTGCAGGTACGAATGAGGATTTGTGTCTTTGACCTTTTCTTTAGGTACAAACAAAATTCTTGAGCGGTTCAGACATTTGATATATTATAGATGTGCATCTATTTTTTGAGCTACTTGTATGCACATAATAGTTGTTTATTTTTGCTTATCTTTTTGAAGCATTGTTGTCCTTGTTTTTCTGTATTTCTGTCCGTCTAAATGAAGAATTGGACTTCATGCTAGAACATTTTCACATTCTCACCCTAAATCTCTCTTTTACTGTGAGGTTTGCTGGTTCGAGCATTTCAAGATTAACTTCTCTCTTGATTTATTACCTCAGTAAACATTGTAAACATGAGTTTATGGTCTCAATCTCTAGTTTCAAGTCTTCTTCAATACAGCATGATGTCCATTTAGAGTCAAGTAGACCATAAAGCAGAGTGTGCTTTCCCCAGCCTCCCCTGATGCTTCCTGTCTGTCATCAAGTCCTTGATCCACTGACAGGTGGGGGTGGACACAGTGAGCTTATAACGGAGGACTTCTGGTATGAGCTTCTCCCCCTGACTTCACCAATGCCCATGTTGCCCAGGCTACGAAACAAGCTGGAGGTGTTGCCTCGATCTACAATTCTATTTTCAATATAACCTCCAATCTGGATATTAGATTCAGACAATGTACATCAAATATGAAATGCTTAGTCCAGGGTAACAGACTCATTAACGCTAACTGCGCTAGCTGCATTTGAAAAAGTTGCTGCACCGCAGACATGAACAACTACATTGATAACAATGGATTTGAGGGCGCAAAAGACGTGGCATGTTTCCCAGTCCTTATCTGAAGAAATGAATAGTTTATTCCTCTTGTTCTCTATTCAAGGCATCGTTTCAAACTACTTGCCTTGAAAAGAGAAAAAGAGAAGCAAACTATTTATTTGGAGTATTAAGAATCTTTTGCCTGGATGTGCACAGATAGAAGTTGGACAGCTCTGTGTGTCTGATGGCTTTAATGACACACAAATAACATACAGCTTTCACTTACTGTCCAGCCAGCCATCTTGGATTTTGAGGTTGGAGTTTGTGAGGTTCTGCCGACTTTCCGAAGTTGAAATTCTGACTTCCACATTGAAATGGAATGCCCCATTAGCTTCTAAACCAACCACTTGCCTCCTCCTACAAGCTAAACTTTTGAAAGATCGTTGGTCATTTCCTAAAATGCAGAATGTACTTCATTTGTCATTTACAAATAGCTCTGTCCCCACTTGCCTTAAGTCTGCTGTGGTTCAACTTTTCCTTCAGAAAGCACACCTGTAGTTCCATGGTCTCTGGATAAGAATCGACCAGTCTCTAACCCACATATTTAGAGTGATCTTTTTGAACCTTTTCAGTCTGCTCTCAGGTGCTTTCACTGCTCTCCACTGAAGCTGCACTTACTAAAGTGGTAAAAGAACTTGTGCTTACCATGGATTCAGATTCCACATCAGTGCTTCTATTACTGCATCTCATTGCAGTTTTTGATACCATTGATCATTGTATACTCGTAGACCGACTGGAAAATCAATTTTCTGTCTCTGGCCTGGCTCCCTCCTGGTTAAAGTCTTACCTATCTGAGAGAGCTCAGTGTGTTCCTTTCATCCAGACTGAACCTTTCCTTTTTTAGTCCTAAAGGTGACTTGACGTTACTTACATGAAGTGATGTCTTTCTTTTTGAGTAAAGTGATGGCCTATGAATTATTTTGTAACGCTTCATTTGTCAGAGAACGTTACCAGAAACTCAGGGATGATTTCCAGTTCAACCTGGCCATCCTGGATGAACGAGACAGAGAGCTGGAGAGATCCGACGTCCTGACGGCCAGAGCTCTGACTGTGGAGCATGACAGGTACTCTTCATCTCACTCTGCTCAATCCAAACACATGTGTAACATGAAGATGACAGTGAAATGAAAAAAATAGGAACATGTAAAATAGCAGTAGAAGATAGCACTTGAGAAACTGTATGAAAAATCTATTCAAAACTAAAATAGAAAATACTCAAATATATACATGCAATATATGATAAATGAAAAGAAATGAGAATGTGAGAAACAACATAACTCAAGAATTGACAATTTGACCTAAACGTCTAATAGAACAAATTATTGTGGACAGACATGGATGTAAACTGCTACTTGGTGCTACTGGTTTGCTTGTGTTCTTTGTATGGAAAGTGTTCCCGTCATGGGAAATACACTTCAAAGCAAGTGTATTATTGTCATTATTATTGATATTATTATCATTAACAAATTATGAAATTGTCATGGATTAATTGTGTGTTGATTGATTTCAGCAGAAGCAATAATTCAGTGCTTTATGCATTTTATTAAATCCAGAGTGTACAGTAATGTCCCCAGCAGACACAGCGGCTGTCTAGATGGACTGATACTGAAATACTGGTGTTATTTGCAGGCAGGGGGAGCTGAACCGGCTCCGTGTGCAGGTCTCTGAGCTGGAGAAGCAGAGAGCCACAGAGACCGAGGAGAGGCAGGAGCAGCTCAGTAGAAGTCGTCTGCAACTGGACGAGCTCAAGCGGTGAGTCAGAGGGAAGAAACTGAGAATAATGTGATAAATGATGGCACACTCTGAACTTACCATCATAACATGGCCACTGTGAACCCCAGCGCACAATTACAATGAAATGCCTTAGCTTCATGCAGTATTTGTGTTGTTTTA